>JAGGAT010000065.1:0-91109 GCA_017657195.1 Termitomyces sp. T70a
CCTGTCAGGACTCTTGCTCATTACCGATACGCTCAGCACAAAAGCGCTAAGTTCTGTCACTACCGACTGCATTTAGCTAACTTTTGGGCGCATCAACATCAAGATTACTATCCTGTTACGCAGAGCATACAAGCTCTAGTAACTGCCAGTCATTCTATAGTGGGGAACCAAACCGCTATAGAAGCTGTGTTCAATACCTTTAGAAGGCTGCAGGCCAAGCACATTTTGATATCCTTTCATGCCAATTGAAAGAGCTGTTTATTCACTATTCATCCAGAGAATACCACTATGGTCATAATTCAAGAGTTTGGAACAAGAGCACAATTTCCAAGTGTGGCTGATTATGTTTTGGAGTAAATATGTCCTACAAGGTTTTGTGCACCTTCAAATTGTGGAGATCGCTCAGGCTCATTTTTCTGTCTCAAGTTAGCATGCCGCATCGTTCCAGGACCATCTAGCCCAGCATTCATCTCATTCAGGAAAAAAATCTTTGTTCATCTAGATCCCATCTGTAGAATTGGGATGGGTATCCCATGTTGTTTCTACTCTGCAAAAGTCTGACCCATTCCATGTACATTTGCATCCTCATCTGCTCTGTGTTCAGCTATTTTTCCACTAAAATCTAGACCCATAATGGTTGCTCATTCATTGACCATACATCACGTCCACGAGCATGCACTCTGCACTTCTGCAGGATTCTGTGAATGGAATCTACACATAATGCAACTCATCCGACTAGTAATGGCTGGAGATGAGGGTTCCAAAGGTGAACTCAGTCAGATGGATGGGAATTGGAATGGTGATCAATAAGTTATTTGTATACATTTGTGGTTCATAACTATCGTCTTCTCTTCTTGCCTCTTACTGACGCTTGTCAATGTGATGAGGTAGGATCTGAAAAGCTCCCATCAAAACTTGTCTGGGTGATTCCCAAAATTTTGGCCTCAAATCTGCTATCTTTGGGCCCTCAAATCCACAATAACGGACAGCATATGTCCAAAAAGGGAAAGTCTCTTTTTTTTTCTCAGAATATCAAAGCAAAATTTGGTGACATTCAACTTTTCAAGCTATCATCTGTGTAGCAACTCGATACGTAAATTTACATTGAAAATTGTCATACACGTCAAATTAAGGAATTAGACTGCCTTGGACTATTCAGAATCAATCTTGTGCCAAATTGCCAAAAATCTCTCCTTGCCAGCCTCAAATCCGCAATATTGCGGACTAAGGTTGCCTTCCAGAGGCCTCAAATCCGCAAAATCAGGACTTAGATTTGGCAAAAATTCAGCCTCAAATCCGCTATTTTGTGGACAAGTTTTGCCAGGAGCTTCCCAGGTCCTGATGAGGTTGTGACGTGGACCTGCCAGATATGGCAAGAACACGGCACACTGAAAGAGTCTCGCAGTGTGAGCTAGTGTAAGTCCTCTGTTGCAAGAAAACTAAAACTAATTACAACGTGATTCTAAATATTTATACCAGAACTAACCAGTTGCTAAGGAAAGTGATGTAAGTTGGTTTTTCATCATCGGGATATGTCAGTCACTAAGTCACAGGGCCATTACAGAGGTTTACCCATTCAAACATGGCCAAACAAAGAGCACTTGTCCCATTCATGATACAGCATCTACTTAGCTCGCCTGTCGCTTGTTCTGTATATAGGCCAATGTTTGAAAACTACGCGTGTCGAGGGCCTATTGTGATCATCATGCTCATTGGCTCCAAAAGGAGATTGGGTAAGCTAGGACAGGGAAATATGATTAGCTTCATGTTCAGCCGAATACTCGTTATATAGAGGAGATATGTTCAATACAGTCTCTTCTTGTCAATCTCTTGAGTCACACTGTCACCCTTTCTCCGATGCCCCATCTTCTTACAACTCTCAGTTATCGACTTAAGCCCAGACTGTCCCTTAATAAACTCTCAACAAGAAAGAAAACGTGGTGTCGAGTGATAAGTCCTTAGCGGTAACATGTGACTCCAGTCTACAATAGAATATGTCCCAGTCTCAAGTGAAAATAGATATAGAAGAGTGTTTTTAACTGAAGTATCAACGAATGAACATTCGAACTCCAGAAAGGAGTAGTATCCCCCGAGCGAGTTTGATCCACTATGGTCAATGGTTGGTTTTTGAAGCCCTTGATTACAGATATTGAATGTTTTTATCACGTTATTTGACTGCTTCCGCTTGTCCAAAAAGTGTGGAATTTCTTCTGGAATCCCTTGTTAACTCCACCGCATCTCACGTCGCTCACTGCTATACACGTATATCTAGAGGTGAATTTCATTACAACGGTAAGCCTCTCATTACATCGGTGACTAACAATGAGTCCATGCCAGAATCGTAACCACATTATTACAGCCATTTTCATAGCGTTAGACCCCTTTGAGTTTTGCCTGTTTAGTTGTTTGGCCTGCGATGCCGGACTTGCTGCCGAAGCGTAACTAGTGTAAAATTAGTCTGAGCTATGAAAATGGCTGTAGGAATATCGTAGTTATTCTTCGGCAAGCGCTCCGGCATCGCGGATATCAGGTCAAACAGCTAAACAGGCGGAACTCAAAGGGGTCTAACGTTATGAAAATGGCTGTAGGATTTGATGATTTTGGATCACACGTCACCTTGACGTAGCGTCTATCATGGACCGGTCATGGGATCGAAAAACCCTTAGCCCACCACGCCGCTTTCCACTTGGACATCACTTTAACTTGATCTACGGCGACATTACAATATTCGAGCAAATTTCAATCCCACAGCCGAGGTATGTCAGTTTGCAGTCATGGTTTATCACCATATCTAACCTTTGCATGTCTCTACCGATAAGAGATGCTCAGGAAATCTCTTCTTGATTACATCGTAAATCACGTAGTCTTTCCTCCCAAGTTACCACAGGCCGATGATTCTTCCATCGAGCACGATCTCGCCATATGTGACCTTGTTATTCGCAATGCTCAAGCATTTGCTGCCTTTTTGCAATACGATGAATCACATTGGAAGCCAATCATTCGTATGCTCGTCAATCTTAGGGCCATATACTCCATGCCCTCCCTCGACAAACAAGAGTTGCACGGCCTTGTTGCACGTCTCGGAGACGGAGGTAAAACTTTTATATTGAATTTATCTTTTTTTTCAGACTCATTGGTTTGCAGACATGCTAGTAATTCCTGTAAGAGCCCAAAATGCTTGTGTTGTCATTAGGCGCTTGGAAGTTTCAACCATTTATGAATGTTTTGAAGTTGACCCACCGAATGAGCATGTGATGGCAACGGAGGGAAGACTTGCACGTTTTTTCCCTGGGCCTGCTTTCGAACTTGCCGATTCAGCGTCAACTTCAGCACTCCAACGCGAGTTAGCATCATTCCTCGCGGACATGGATGTTGTTGACGCTGGATCGGCAGCCTTCACACAGAAGGCAGGCTCTGAGGTCTTCGAAGCCCGCGACACTGCGGACCCCCATTATATCACGCAGTTACTCTCATCTATCCTGCACGGTTGTCCAGGAAGTCAGCCTGCCAACGTCGAACGCATCAAAAAGCGAGTTCGTAATGAGATACTGTGGCACAAGGCCTATGCACCTTGGAGAAGGTCCGCACTGTGGCTTATTATTCGTGTGTCCATTCAGACCGCACTTCAACGTGCGACCGATCATGGGCATGCGGAATATAAAGCATTTGTGATATTTCTGCTGGCCGATGTTGTTCTGTCTGGTGTTGAGTGTCGTGAACTATCCACGGACCTCCTCATCTGCATTCAGAACAAGATTGTTCGCAGACTTCGAAAGATTTCTGATACAGTATCCGACACTTTGCTTTCCAGGGCCACTGAAGCGGTCAGTACAGTGAAAGAGATTGTGGAGAACAGATGGAAAGACATCCAGAGCCAGCAGGCCTTGGCACCCCCTTGGTTACCAGAGTCTCTTGATGTTAGCCAAGATACTGCCATGTCACTTTTGTCCTCCAAAGAATACCTTTTCGGTCGTCTTCAGCAGTACGGCGCTCCTGTTTCCAGACGCAAGTTCAAACCCCCAAAAATTCCTCGCCTGACTGCTGGCGATTTTCTTCATCCTGAAGTTGTCAAGGCGGCTCTTTCTGATAAACCTTTGGTTGCTCTCATAGATGTGGAATGGTTTGCTATTCGGAATTTAGAAGCATGGGTGGGCGAACATCGCTCAAATTCATGGGCATGCTCTGCAATCGGGGAATGCATAGAACATTATGCTCATTCAGCTCGACAACAATATGAGCACAACCCAGAGGACCAGTCCTTAATGTTCTTGACCATCTTCCTTCTGTGGTCAGCACTCGATCGGTTGGCAATTGTACATCACCCTTTACTCGCCGATTATTCTCCAGAAGTTCCAGAGACTATATTGAATCCAATTTTGTTACGAAAGTCTGAGTCTATCCAAAGCCTCTTGACACTCCGGAATTATCTTCATGCAAGGCACAGCTGTGCTAAACACGGTTCTATCTTCGATGATAAACTTTCTAAATCGTCTTTCTCTGTTCAATACTTCCTCAATTCCGAACGGCATCAAGAATTAAAAAGAAAGATCGAAGCTCGAGCTCATACTGAGCGTGAAGCGAGACGACGACAGTTTGCTAGTTTAGACGCGGAGTACATGAAACTTACCAAACAAGCAGAATCAATCGAACACAACCATCAGCAGCAGCGCAAGAAAACGTCGACCGGTACTTGCAAGAAATGCTCATTAACAGGAAAGGCCGCTAGATTGAAAATTGAAGTGCACGAGTGGCCACTTCCAAAAGACACACTCTCTGCCCAAGCTACCGTCTTTGAACTGCAATGCCCCCCGGTGCTCCGGGCCTGGAGGTCAACAACATACATGATTCTTTACGACTTCTGTCGCCCAGGGCTCTCTATAACCGGAAAGTCACCGAAGGCTAAAATGAAACTGCCAAACTATGCTGGTTTGAAGGAATATTACAAAGATTACAAAGGCCAAGCGCGAATAATTCATGCTTCTACGACCAAGCCTTTCACCCAGTCACATTATTCAGAACAGAAGATTGCAGATGTTGACCTCTCGTCTGTCCTAGTCGATAATGGAATGCGCTATCAACTATTTGACACATTGCTCAACCGATGGGTCAAGGAGTCATCTTCAGACTCCTCTGTGGACAGCCTCTGCAAATTCATCTTGCATCCATCAAGCCCATATTATTCTTTGCAGTATGCATTGCAAGGGACTGGCCATTCTGCTAACCGGCCAATAGCAGAACAGGCAGGTGTGCCGCCTGAACTAAGTGTACATGAATATATCGCATTTGGAACATTGCGCAGTGGAGCCATGGTCCAATGGTTCAACATCCTCCGAGAGCTTCGAGCACGAACCCTTTCTTTTGATCGTCTTGAAGTCCATATGCTTCTTGTACAAGCTGCGCTGGAGACTGGAAACCTTGCGGAACAAGAACTAGAGTGGCATCGTGTCCTCCGACAGTCTGAGTTCAGTGATGCTCTTTTATCAGAAATTGACCAGTTGCTCTCAAGTATCAAAAACAATTGGCACCATGTCGTCACTTTGCAAACCGTCATCATTCTCACTGCTCGTCTCCTTGCTTCTTCCCAGGAAGCCAAGATTGTTGACCATGCATGCTCTACTCTCAGAGTCGCTAGGACAATTGCATTCTCTTGGGTAGATCAGCTAGTCCATGACCTCAGCGAGCTCAAAAACTCTGAACCACAGAATGAAGGAATATCAAATCTTATTCGACAGCGAGTGTGTTTAGCTGCGGCCACATGTCGAGCGACTTACGATGTCGATTACTGCTATTTTGATCGCTTGATACTTTCCGACGAAGATATTGACATGTTCATCCAATGCGCAATTCGCATTCGAGAAAACAGTGGATCTAGTACTTCAACGGGAGACGTTTCCCTTCAGCTAAAAATCTTTCTGGCGCGTGATAGAAGATTGTCTCAAGAACTTGCATCGACTGTTTGGACCAGATGCCAGGCCAGTAGAACAGGGATTGACAATTCAATCCTGGCTGTTTGGTCTGGTTACCGACCAGGATCGGACTGGAGGCAGTTATCAGAACAAAAAGAGCACTGGCTAACAACCACAACCTCCCGTGCATCGGAATCTATAGAATCTCGCGTACACTATAATATTCTTGATGGCTCCTTATTAATCAATGGCAAACCTCTCGGACGTCTGCCAGTCTCAATTGTCGGCCATCCAACATATGCTCGTCTCTTGGGTGATGTGCGTACTTCCAGATTCAACATCCACAAATTCAGTATTGACAGCAATTTCAGAAAGTACTTGATGTCGTACCTTCAATGCTCCCTAATATGCATTTTGCCACCTGTAACACCATTTTGGCACCGAATCTCTTCGTGCGTTCTCTTTCCTTCCCACAATTAAGCTTGTTTCACAGTTTTCCCAGCTACATTTCCAGCTCCCAACGTCCGACGGAACCTTAATCATTCATGCCGAAGTTGGGGATGACATTTTTGAGCTAGTCCCTCATACAACATTCCAGAACAAGGGCTGCGACTTTCCCGTGTCCTTCATCACGGATTATGCTCATTGGTTGCACCTATCGCCAGGTTCTCGTATAGGACGTGTTGTATTTCATCCCCTTCACTCCATCTGGCTGCCCTCCGAAGAAAACTGGGTTTTGACCTTCAATGCGATGGGCACAACGATGAAATCAGGAAATGGTTCAGTGATGGTTGACATTCTAAGTGGAACTTTCGGCATGGTATCTAAATACGTGGAGCAGCTTGATGTACCAAGCCAAGTCCATATCACACTTGAGGCAGATGGTACACTCTCAGCCAAATTGCCGCGGTATAATTTGGCATTCTTTGTGAACGAGGACAAAGACCTAGAGTGTTCTTCTATTCGCGACATGGTGGTGGACTCCAATCAATCAAGCGGAACAATGTACGGCCTTTCCAGTCAGCTTGTCCTACGAAGCAAATCGCTTGATAAAACAAGGATGGTTGCTCCGGGCTCTCGTTGCGTCATTATTCCTTTTGGCAGGGTCAACTTCACGACTCGTCACCACCACCACCACACTCATGTTACAACATCTTCTGAATCAAGCCAAAGATATTTCATATATTACATTGATAGTACGCTTGGACGACTTGTGGGGACAACGCTGTTGAGCAATATTTACAAGACTTATCTTCACGCATGTACATCCTTTGCTCTCCCTGATGATCTTACTGGGCGCACAGGAACAGAGGAAGCTCTTTGTGAATTGGAGTCAGCAAGGGTTTTCTCCTTTCAAGACCTCTCTGCAGAAGAAGTAGTGCTGCTTCATGATATAGCAAAACTTACTCCAGGCGTCGAATGGTATCCGAAGCATCTAAAATTAATGCAGACGATTCGCTGGAACGAGCTCAGCTCTCTAGCACAACACTGGGCTTTTGCATCCCGAGTGAAGGATATACTAGAATTTCACAATCAGATGAGTTCAATTGGTATAGGAACTACCAGGAACGGCCTTGATTACAATGATTTTCACCTCTTGGCTCGCCTCAATTCAAGGACTTCTGGTCTTTACCCGCTAGGCAGCAGGATCCCCGAACTATATAACGACAAGGTTTATTCTTCATCTCATCGACTATCCTACCGTCAGAATCGGCCCTCCAAGGATATCCAGCTTACAGCTAGTGTTTCAGCCCTTGCCTACCACGACTCCGCCGAACTATACACTGTATCCGATTTATGGCAACGGTTACATATGATTCAAGTAATTACTAACGAGCCTCAAGCGACAGATTCCTACCGCAGCTTTATTTCCCCTGGAATGGGTAATATTTTCCTTCCTTTGTATGACATGTGTCGCCTAGGATACCTGACAGAAGCGTTGAGTTCCAAGATGGCATTTGCGTTGTCAACAATGGTCTACACATCTTCCCATGAACAAGTTGCCCGCCTTGTACCGGTGTTTATTTCGTTTACACGCCTCTCAGAATTTCAGTCAATCGATCCTCCCTCTTCGATGAAATTCGATCTTGGTTCGGGTTCTTCGCCGGACAAAACAACCCTGATCAAAGTTCTCCGGACTCATGCCTTGCAACCTCCCACAGACAAACCAACAAGGCAAGCACAAGAGACAGACCAGGAGTATGCTTCTCGACATGCTCTATATTGGGAAAATGTTACTCTTCAGCAAGCGGAGAACGTTGCTGATCACTTGATACAGCAATGGCCATGCCAGACACCATCTATTCCAAGTCGTTCAGAGTACAATCGGCTTGGTTTGGGTGTTACCACCCTGAAAGCCGACATTCTTCAGCTCTTCCTTGGGTGGTTTGACAACATGAAGTTCAGGCAATTTATCCTTTGCGTCCAAGCCGTGTTGGATAGGGTCCATGTATCTTCATCCACTCCGATCCCAGTAGTGTCGAATCCTTATCCATCGTTCACTTCGCCAAATGTAGGTCTGAAATGCCGGCGCTATCTGCCAGATAGATTAGAGGATCTTTGTCCCTGTCGAGGACCGTGCACCTCTAACAGTTCAGATTTGCCGCCGCTGATTGAAGATAGGGTTTCGGAACCGATCACGGAGGCCGCTCATAGCATCATTGACGCTTCAAAACTGACATCCATTGTGGAACAATTTAAAAACGGCCCACAGGCCCTCCACCATGTGTACGGAAGTGCCCTTGACACTAGCTTGGAGAGTTATATCCTCGAGCTTGACCAAACTACCTCTCAAGCAAATACCAGACATTCTGTCTCTTTCCTGAACCTGGATAATGAGTATGAGGCTCGACACCGCGAATTCAATGAGATCTATGAGCTGGTCCTGAGAACACTATCTCCCAAGACTCCCTTAGAAAAGGCAGTGGCTGATGCGGGTCAGTGGCCGTCCCTGGGGCTCAGATCACTTTTCAGCCTGCTCTCAAAGGACAAGTTAAATTTCTCTACGTCATCCGGATGGGAACCTGCAATAGTTGCTCTTGCACAAGCGTTTCTCAGGCTCCAACGTTGTCGTCGTATGCTTTTCTACAAACTATCGGGCCTCGAGGAAGATCTCCTGAAAGAGCTCAAGAATGTGGAGTATGAGACAGATGTTTCCTTCCGTCACCCGGAATGGTTATTAATACAGGCAAGTACATTTAACCTTTTATTAATCCTACTGAGAGATTGAGACTTATGCTTAACAAAAGATAAATGGGGACTTCACTATACGCCCTGTACAGAGTCGTGTTGCGCAGGAGATGATTTCGCCATCTTCAGGACAAAACTCGCTGACACAACTCAATATGGGTGAGGGAAAGTCTGCAGTCATTGTACCGTTGGTTTCTTCTGCCCTTGCCGATGGACAAAGGCTTGTACGCGTCGTCGTCTTGAAGCCGTTGGTCAATCAAATGTTCGACCTTCTTGTGCATAGATTGAGTGGCCTCAATAATCGCCGAATTTTCTACTTGCCATTTTCCCGTGACTTCACACCTGAGACAACGTATTTGCGGCAAATACAATCGCTATACCAAACTTGCGTACGAGAAAAAGGGGTATTACTCATTCAGCCAGAGCATATTCTTTCTTTCAGGCTCATGGGGATCGATTTGGTCTCCGGGACGGGTAACGAGGCCGGAGAGCAGCTCCTTCAATCTCACCGTTGGTTATTGTCGACGTCTCGAGATATCTTGGACGAGAGTGACGAAATTCTGAGAGCCACCTACCAGCTGGTCTATACCAGCGGACTCCAAGGACCCATGGATAGCCATCCAGATCGTTGGACAATCATTCAGGAGATCATTGGCTATGTGCAAAAACATGCGAACATCCTTCATTCCACCTACCCAGCAGGGCTGGAAGTTGATCACACTGAAGACATCAGCTTTCCTATCATACGGATTCTTGACGCCGAGGCTGGAGACGCATTGGCTGACTCAGTAATCAGAGAATTACTATCAAGTAACCGATTTAAACTTTTCCCCCCTCATATTCGTCGAGCTGCAGAGGATTTCGTAACATGTCGTTGTAGTAGTGGCGATGCTTTCGATGAACTTCGTTCTTTCCTGAACAACGGCAGCCTATGGAAAGGTCTGTTACTTTACCGCGGTCTTTTGGGTCACGGGTTACTCCGCTTTGTGCTCCAGGAGAAGAGGTGGCGAGTGGATTACGGCCTTGACCTTACCCGGACTCTACTCGCTGTTCCATATCGTGCCAAGGACCTCCCTTCGCTCAGAGCAGACTTCGGGCATCCAGACGTGGCCCTTGCATTAACATGTCTAAGTTATTACTATGGTGGGCTTACAGAGGAGCAATTGGATCGATGCTTTGAGCTCTTGTTCAAGCATGATGATCCTCCATTAGAGTATAGTGTAAGCTCTGACGAATTGACCAATATCGTTTATCATTTTGACACATACCGCGTTTTCTAGCAATGGGTCTCTGGTCACAAGAAGATCCCTCTTTCATTCCGCGACATCAGCAGTGTAAATCTCGATGACGAAATTCAACGCAAAACGATACTAGGCCCCCTTTTCCGCAAGAACAAGGCGGTCATTGACTTCTACTTGTCAAACCTGGTGTTCCCGCGTTATGCCAAACAATTTCCCAAGAAGCTCTCTACCTCAGCCTGGGATTTGGCGGAGACAAAAGCTCATGTTACTACGGGCTTTAGCGGGACAAATGACAACAGATACCTGCTCCCAACGTCCATCCAGCAGAACGACACAACCGTTGGTGGTGGATACGACCCATTCGGCCAACTGGCTACAAACGCGAAAGTCCTGAGCATTCTGCTTCAACCTGAAAATGGCACATATTGTTGCCTAGAAGGTATGAATGGCCGGAGCTCAACTGGAAGCGATTTCTTGGAGCTCCTTGTGAGACAGGAGCCACCAGTCCGTGTCCTCTTAGACGTCGGAGCTCAGATGTTGGACATGCAAAACACTGAGCTCGTCTCCAGGTGGCTCTCACTGGTCCAAAGTCTTCATGCCATAGTTTTTTTCGATGATCATGATGAACTGGTTGTTATGTCCCGTGATAACCAAGTGGAAAAGTTTGTGACGTCGCAGTATCACGAGAAATTGGATCTTTGCGCTGTCTACCTCGACGACTCTCATACTCGTGGAACTGACCTAAAACTTCCAAACTATTTTCGCGCGGTCGTGACTTTGGGGCCCAAATTAACGAAGGATCGACTAGTGCAAGGTGAACAACTTCTCTCAAAACTCCTACCAACTGTTGTTCTGATTTTCAATAGGCTGTATGAGAATGCGGCAATTAGGACGGGGTCAATCTGTCGTCTTCTTTGCACCAAGAGAAGTTGACCAGAGCATTCGAGCGTGCAAGTTATATCCGCTAGAGCCATCAGTACAAGTTTCGACTGCGGATATTCTTAGGTGGACGATGTGGCAGACGTGCGAGCACATTCGGCGGTACCTTCCTCACTGGGCTCAGCAAGGTGTAGAGTACAAGCGACGAAACGACGCTTGGGTATTACACGAACGCGATCCATCAGTACATGGCTCCCTTGGAAGGCTACGATCTTCGTGGGAGGAGCCAGATGCACGGACCTTGGAGGAGTTGTACGAAGCGCAACCAGATCCGGACGCTACTTTCTTCCATCCCGCCTTCAGGTTCCCGGATCTCAAGGAGCGTCTTGACCAACTCGGGGTATCTGTGCTGAGTGACGTCAGGGCAGACGAAGAGCAAGAGAGGCAGGTATCTAAAGAGGCAGAAAAGGAACGACAGCTTGAGCGTCCTCCTAAAGTGAAGCAGGCTTCATCAAAACTCCACGAAGCCCTTAAGTCGCTCATTAGAAAATGCAAGTTCAATACTGGCCCTGAGTCTCCGTTCATACCGCTGTTCTCGCCCATGAGTTCAGAGCATGGATGGTCTGATGCGGTTTTCTCGACTAAAGATTTCGCGACAACTGTCAAAGGCGGCGCCTCAGTCGGTGACTTCCTCCGACCGGTCAACTGGATCCTTTCCGTGCCTGCACATCGTATACTTATCGTGCTCAGCCCCTTTGAAGTCAATGAGCTTCTCCCTTTGATTTGGAAAAGCAAGCATGTTCACCTCCACATCTACGCCCCTCGTGTCAACCAAAATATGAAGACCACAGAGGATCTAAGGTTTTTCACAGTGCCGCCATTACCAACTTCATCAGATCCACTGGGTTTTATACCCGACTTGGTGCTTCAGCTCAACCTATTTGCAGGCCAGCTCTTCCTGAAGGATTTCGAAACATATCGGCGGTTGTGTCGGGTACTGGGACTGGTTGGAGCCGAATCTGGACCGCATATGTGGGATAGCGATGGATTTGTTAAACCGGAGGATAGGACAGGAGCAATGAAGGAGCAGTGTCGGATGGTCGTCAGCCCAATTATGTTCTTGAGGGAATTGTTTAGCTCGCGGAGGAAAGGCCTGGGGTATGCGCAGACTCACATGGGAAAGATACTAAACGTGAAGCCTTTGGACTTTAAGGACTTCGAGCAATGACGAATATCTAAATTTATAATCTGTAGTCATCTGTAATTATTCGTCAAGCAGTTAGTGTACGAAAATGTTGAGACACAGATCAAATCTATTGGGGACAATGAGTTGATCGCAATACCGCTCAGAGCCACCACACGCGGGACAACACACGCGGAACAAAAGAGTCAAGAAGTGGTCTATATGAGGAAGATCTAACGAATGAGGGACATCATACCAATCTCTTGTCAGCTTCTGCCTTCACACTTTATCTTCTCTGATCTCAATCTAAGGCCTTATCCGCTGTGACCTTGGCCTTTGTAATCCTTTCCTCCGAAATCTTCGGTGCCTCAGATGTCTTGGCCTCGCCTTGTTTGACTCCAGTCTGAGACCAACCCAGCGTCTCATTGAGTTTTAAGCCCGTCGATTCCTGAATCTTGTCTACCGCAATGGCCGCCCTACGGTTAACCCATTCCCGCCCGTTCTGTGACGCATCCTTAAGACGCTCCCATGCCATCTGCGTATGTGCGTTGGCAATTGCATGCTTTTCAGCTAGTGCTGGAAGATACGTGTCTTCCAGGGAGCTGATGTATGATGTGAAGTTTCCCGTCGTCTGTGGGAGGAAATGCTTCGCAGAGGCAAAGAGGAAGATCGGCGGGAGGAGTAGGCGTGTTGCAAGCATGCGATTTCGAGCCAAAATGGAGCCACTGAGAGTTGCGACACCAACATAGAGCAACCCGGGAGTGAGAGGTTCGTTCGGCGAGATGATGTCCTTTATACGGTCTGCTCTTAGTCAGCACAGAAAGGTCAAAAAGATTGATAATTAAACAGACTTTCAATCGCATGTTCGATGCCAATCCATCGCGACACAACACCTTGGATTTGACTGTGTGTATTGAGTAATACCTCGGTTACTCTTCGTCGCACAACTCCGATTTCTCGTTCCAATGCTGAGGATTCTTCTACAAGCAAAATATCAGGAGTAGGAGTGGAGTATATTGAAAGCTTTTCGATAGCTGAGTTCACAAATAATCTCACAGCTTAACACACATACCTTTTCCGACGGAGTGTGCAGGACAACACCACTACCTGCCACCGAGGCAACAAGTAGCGCCCGTCTCGGCTGGATTTAAAACGTGTCAAAGGAGAGATAGCGACACAGTATGACACCCACGACTAATCGGGAGGATGCTCGAAACATAAAGTGAAAGCGAGGACGGACCCCGGAATTGAGCGGGAGATTTGGGCCATTGTTTGACTTCAACTGCCAAGTACAAATAACGCGTCCACAAGGGTAAAGAGATGTCAATCAAACATGGCCAAGTACAGGTCGAATGTCTCCAAAAACACATTGGATCAATAGGGTGGTGTGGTATATATGATGTGAAACAAACTATGCAACAGAAACAATATGCTCCAAGTATCAAAAAAAAATCAGTTCGACAAAACTTCTGCATAACGTTCGTGTAGCCTTTTCTCGGCCTGACTGATCTCCTTGTCCCATTCAACCCAGAAGTAGGTATTTGGATTTTCAGTATGGTCCGCAATGCAGTCATGACACTTGATGTAATAAGCCGCTGTTACAGGACCATAATCCAGGAGCAAGCTACGACCATAGTGAATCATTAGTTGTAGACCTCATGCTCAAACATGCAACGTACAACTCTGGGAGTGTCTCGCCGATAGCATCAAGGTCACCCTCAGGCAAGCAGTCCTCGCAGAAGGCTTGGGGACATGTCCGGCACCTATGTTGGGATCAGATTAGAAAAGCCTGGTTAACGAGCGTCATGCTTATAACCCTACCGAAAAAGCATCCCACCACAGTCAGCAGTCGACCTGTGACATCCAACACAATTGTGCTGGCTACAATACACTTGAGGTCGGCGGAGGTCAGCCTTGGTGAGTTGACGGCATTGTGCGTGGAATACTATCGATGATAGGAAGAAATCAAGCAACTATCACATAGCGTAACATTAGACTTACCACGAGGACACCTCGGACACAACATCAGTTCCCCACCATCGCGGCAATGTATACACCAATCCTCAGACTCAAACCTCTTCCTTGCCGTCTTAATTGGTTTTGGGGTCGACGGTGTGATCTGCAAGCAGTTGTCAGCATAACCTGTAACTCCAATGAAAGTGAACTGCATACGGTCTCTGTGATAGATGAAGCAATGAAAGTCATACCCCCAATCTTAATCGTTCTATTCTCTCTAGCTCTCTTCCCAAGCTTGCGCCACTCCGCCGAAATATCCGCATTAATTTGATGCTTCCCCACCACTCTTCCTTCAAATAGGCGCGACTGAACTTGTGCGACCCCACTTAACAGCTTCTGTTCCTCTTCTTCGGCGGCCCAGAGTAGTTGCTCATTATCCACAACTATCTCATCAACTTTGAGATCGCTCTTAATCTTCACATCACGCTTCTTTTCCAGACTTCGTGAGTGTTCGAGAATGTCGGCCGTACTCGCTTCCAAGAATCGCGACAGATTCATACTGCTGTCGGAATGTGACAGTGCACTACTACCTCTACGGAGGATATCCATAAGCTCCGTTGAGCCTAAGGAAGTGTTCTCAGTCGCGGTAGGATTGTCAGATCCCATGATCTTGTACGACAAGAAAAGCTTTCGTCGGATGCGGTCAAGCATTTGGTCCTCGACACTGCCTTGACAAATGAGACGGTACACCTAGAAGTGAAGGTTTCAAAAACTGAAATCGCCTCAAAAAAGGGAGTTCAACCTTCACGACCTTTGTTTGGCCGATGCGGTGAGCCCTCGCAATAGCTTGCAGGTCGTTCTGTGGATTCCAGTCCGAATCACACATAATCACGGTCGTAGCCTTAGTCAAGTTGATGCCTACATAGCGGGGTTAGTTTGTGAGCCTGCAATTTGACGGAACAACGTACCAAGGCCTCCGGCCTTCGTTGAAATCAAGAATACCTTGTAGGCTTTGAAAGATGTTGAGTACGGAACAGGTCATCGTGGCATGTTCTTACGAGATTTCTCTTGCTGGAACTGTGTGCAATATTATCAATATGGGTTGAACAGACTTCAAAGAGACTGCTTTACCAGCTTAATATCGAGGGAACGACGGGGACGGGACGTATTTCCGTCCAAGCGGGCGAAAGGAATCGAACGCAAAACCATAAAATCTTCTATGATGTCGAGCATTCTAAGTAGCAAGTAAAAGTGCTAATTATCTTTGAGTTGAGAAATATACTCCTCACCCTGTCCATTGCTAACGCGGGATTACGTAGGGTTTGTCAACGGCTACCGAGTCAGAAAGCTTTAAGAAAATATTGCTTACCGAAAAGATGAGAACACGTTCTCCTGCTGGAAGGAGGTCGGCAAGCAACTTGTCAATTGCAATCAACTTGGAAGAGGTAGACACAATATGCTCCGAGATGCCGTATGGTTCGGGCTCAGCGTCCCGAAGGAGATATGGACTGAAGTTGCCAGATATTAGTACAGCATAGAGAACGTTAGGGCATCTCAACCTCGAATACTCACTGATCGCAGATTTGACGAAGCTGGATAAGCAGGTTCATCATTTGTTTATACTCTGCGAATCAGTTAGGTCCTTGTGACACGTGCTTTAAAACAGGAGATTATGGCTTACTAGCACCTTCAATCTTCCCACTTTCGACTTTATTCTCCACCTCCCCTAGTACTTCCTTCGGACCCTCCTCGGCCATTTCATGTTGGAACTTGATAGTCTCACCATTTTCTTTGAAAATTTTCTGGAGATCTTTGGCTGGCAACTTGGTCAGGAGTTTGTACGTCCACCATCTTTGCGTCTCGGTCAGAGGAATGAACACTGTCAGCTCCTCTCTGGGTGGAACGTCGTCTCCGGCGACAACAGCCTTAGTACGGCGGAGCATAATCGTGGATACGAGTTTTTTCGCGGCGTTTAGAAAGGGAACAGCGTAAGAACCACGTTGCATATCGAAAGATTCCTTGAAAAGTGACTGGGTAGCTTGGGTGAAGACCGTTGGAAGAAGCCAATGCAGTAGCGCCCATAGTTCTCCGAGATTATTTTGCACCGGGGTTCCTGTTAGGACTAGGAAAGTAATTAACAAAGGGCTTGCTCACAAGTGAGTAGTTACTCACGAAGTCTGTATAAACTTCCTAACCCTTGAACTTTTTGCGAAAGCAATGTATCTGAGTTTTTGATTTTATGTCCCTCATCTAGAACACAGTATGTCCAGCGGTTGCTCTTGAACCATTGATCTTCGGCGACATATGTTTCATAAGTCGTGAGTATAATGTCAAAATGACGGTCACTGCGCATATTATGCTTGAAGCGATCCCGCTCATTATTAGGACCATGAAAACGGATGACACGCATGGAAGGGGTCCATCGAGCCGCTTCCTATATCATGACGCGTGGATATTCTCTCTAATTACGACAAGGGCAACACATACTGCTTCCCAAGATGAAAGAACTGACAAGGGGCATATGACAAGATGGGGGTCGTGGGGTCCTGAGAAGATAGTGAGTAAGGAAAGAGACTCGAAGAGAATTCATACCAGAAACATTTTCCTTGATATACGCGAACAGTGACAATGTCTAGATATGAAGATTTCAGCAACGACTCGAGGTGTATATGTATTGATAGACCTGAAGGGTCTTTCCTAGCCCCATCCTTTGCAAACGTTAGCTTTACTTAGCGCTAAGTAGGAGAATAGAATATACTCGTCTCCGAGGATGCAGTTCATTCCTTAACCATACTGTTAGCAAAGTTAATCTTCCAAGCCAAAAAAGCCTACCGTTTTGATACATAGACACTAGAAACGAAAGCCCTTCGAGCTATGACAGCAGTGTATCAGGCGTCCGCGCGTAATCACTTACGAAAATCACACCCACCTGGTAATCTTTCATCTCTCCATTTTCAATGAGCTTCGGCTGCATATCAAGACGGTGCACCGGCTCAAAAGAAACAGCATTTCTGTGGGTTCGTTCTAACTCCTGGGACAAATTAACGAAGAATGTACTATTGCTTGGCAACATCGGTTCTATCACGTTCCTATGGCAGTATAACCATTGTTTTCTTGCTTCATCACGCGCATCGCGCTTTTTATTGATATTTTCGGTTTGCTATAGCGAGGGACTCGTCCATATCAACCATGTAAAGTATTGGCGTAAGATATTGAAATACTCACTGCTTTCTTCTTGTCTACTTTCGCACGTTTTGGGACGCGTTCCTGAGCTACATTCCGCAAGACAGACATAGATAGTGCCCGTTTACGCGTCATCTGAGTTGGTGCCGCCACCGGATACGATTGACGCGGTCGGAGAGAACGCCGCGGGCCAGACTCGATGAGTTGGGTTGAGGTCAGCGTGTCAATGGGGCCGCCGGAGGAGATTAGGTCCAGCTCGTCATGGTCCAAGGTGTCATTCATGGTGTTTGTGAGACGTGATCAGGATTGTCCACAGCTGCAGCAGCTATATTAGAAGACTAAATTAGATGGCGACCTTTTGTTCTCCACGTGATACACATTTCGATCGGAATTCGGGAAAACCTTGGGCACCATTTGTTCTCAGTCTGCCATGCGAGTCAGTAATCGATCTACAGTATTAATCTTGACGACCGTCTACAGAATTGAGTGACATTGAGTATCCCCTCGGACCCGCTTCAAATGTCTGCCACCTCTGCGGCCAACAACACAGATTTTACGCAGCCAGTATCTCCCCCTCTGCCTCATTGTCAAGACAGCCTTGATTCTGTCCATCCGACTACGCTAGATAGGTTATACAATGGCTTTTGCCAACTCTTTAGACAAGTACTTAGTAGCGATGTTGGGAAAAATACCCTCGAGTCAAATTTTACACGATTAGGACTCGAGCTCTATCATCGAGTGGAAGTCCTGCCTCCCTCCACGCTTGGTAACCCCCAATCATATCTGTAGCATTCAGTAGACCTAATTGCTGCAAGGAGTAAGCAGCCAGGCTGAAGTAGAAAATTAATTGAGTGACTGTCACATCGCAAACATTCCACTCACCTCGAAGTATCGCCTTCCTGACAGAAAACAATAATCCTTAAATCATACCTATCCGCAATGGCCAGCCTTGAGTTACTCCTCGGGTCAAACCTCCACTCCAGCTCATTTCTCTCAATGACTAGTGAGCCTTGTATACCTCCCAGCTCTCGTTGTGCCACCGGTCGTATATCCACCAGAAAAGTCGGTGCTCCGACCTCGGGTTCACGAAGCTCGTTCCAAGCCTGCTGTGGGGTGATGCGCTGTAGCTGAGCTCTCGCGTCGCTTAGAATCTGGTAAACACTCCGTGAGCCTGGTGGGGGAAGCGTTGGGTCCATCGGTGGCTTAGCGCACTTTTGTACAATGTCCCAAAAAGCGTCATCGTCGTAGGTAGAAGTGCCGATACCATCAATCAGCCCTGTCCAGCGCACGGGGCTCAATTGTGCTCCGCTCCTGATGCGCCCGATGAATTTTGCGCTGGTGAGAACTATAGCGCGCTGTAGATATTCTTGTGAAGATGCCACGAAGACGACGGGGTTGGGTCTGTGGACAAGGGATGGACCAGTGGTTGCGATGGCGAAGAGGAAGGAAGTGAGTTGAAGTTGATATGCGATTACATCTGCAACTTTGTACAAGAAGACTTCATCTTCATCCTTTGATAGTGTAAGTGATACTCCAATTTTTACGCCTGATAGGAGAGTCGCATGAACAACGATCTAAAAGTTGAGCTTGTCACTGACTTCACATACCATCTAAGCCTTTAGCTCTTATGATTGCATGGATGGCGACTTCGTATGCAACTTGTAGCCTTACATCGTCCAGTGTGCGCAGTGGTGGCGGCGTTCTGACTACAAGGGACGTATTGTCAACGTGCCCAGTGACTATGCAAGGGGACGATCGTGAATTTGACATAGAGATCGGCAATCAAAATCGGCTATCCATTCACCTTTTCTCTTAAAATACTTCCGTCCAACCTAGTCATAGTATGTCTGCACCAAAGAAGGATGCCACTACCCATATTTCGGGCGCGATCGCTCGTAGAGGGCTTCTCACGCCCCAACCGAGCTTTTTAGAGGACGAGCATGCCCAGGCCAGTGCCTCTGCATCGTTGAAACGCAGAAGTTCATCCAGAGACCTTGACGGCAATCAAGTTGCCACACGTTCCCCTCGCAAGAGAAGTCGTCTCGAAGAAATCACTGCCGCATTGCGGCCTCTTAAATCTCATCCACAGGATACGAGGGCATGCCCTTCAACTTTAAATAGGATTAGGTCGTCCAGCCACTTGCCACGTATTGATCCTTCGACCCATTTAGTGTGGCTCGACTTGGAGGTCTCTACTTCCACCGCTGGTCTACAGACGCGTCATTGACTATTTAGCTCAGACAACAGATGCGGGTTTACCTTATCAGAACATTAAAATTCTTGAAATTGCCGTGCGTATAACAGACAAGGATTTCACACCTCTCGACGATGGTGTATCTTTTCTTGTCCACTGGCCAGGAAAAGACACTTTCGCTGCTTTGGAAATGATCCCACCTGTGTGGGTATCAACTTGTTGACCTCGATAAGGTATACTGAATCTGGGCTTCATTGTTCAGAGTTATTGCGATGCATCGCAAAGTATGTCACACGATCCTCTTGTTGATAACCTCGCTCATCTTTATGGAATGACCAAGTCCAGGCTACAACATGATTACGACCACACCCCAGTGCCTGACCGAAAATCTCTAGAACACGTCGAAGGACTTGTCTGTGACTATGTAAAAAGTCACTGCATTCAGTCCGGTGCTATCATGGCTGGAGCAGGGATCGGGTTTGATCGTAATATGATAGTCCGTTCCAATCTAATATACATAGCCTGAAACCTGACAAGCTTTCTATAGCGACACCACATGCCTCAGTTTAATAAGTTATTTCATTTTCAGGTTTTTGACACTACGACACTCTGGGTATGGATTCATGTTGCCATTTGTACGAAGCTCGCTGGACCTTGGCTTGTAGCACCTAGTCTCTCGAAAGTACGCGCGTGAAAGACGGTTTAAGAGCTCTGGACAACATCGGTAAGCATCTATCATACATTGACATCACATCTGGTATGACGCTACTTCACAGTGCCATGGATGACGTCAATAGAGCTATACGTGGTCAGTCTCTGTCCACCGTCTAGATATCTCGATACTGATTCATCACTGGTAGAGGCTAAATTTTACACAGACCTCGTGTTCAAGGCATCGTCAGAAGTCGACTGGCCATCTGTGGATGGCATTTAGAGCACGCATGTAGAGTATCTGATGATCGTTTCCTATTATCCTTTTCTTGGGTAAATACTACGGTTGTATTTGTTATTTGTTGTTTCCTAGAATTTTTGGTGATTCTTTTGCTATCATCGGAAAAGTGGTGGAAATTTGGGCCGAGCCATAGGTTTTCATGAGATCTATTGGGTTTGGCAAGTTGTACCTAGGTACAGGGTAGGACAAAGAGATGGAAGGATGAGAACAAGTAGGCTAAGAAAGGTCTACAATAAAGGGAAAAAATGAAATGACCACCGCAGGACTCGAACCTGCAACCTTTTGGTGCCGCTTAGCAATCGAAGCCAAACGCGCTACCATTGCGCCAGGTAGCCATGATAAAGGAAGATCGTTGATGTCCCATGTCGCAGTCAATCACGAGTGATCTCAATAGGCTTCTTTGATGACCTCATCCCCTCTTTAACTTGCTGCGATCATCATGTTCAATTCCTTCAAACGGCGTCTAGTGAGTCCGATATTCACTACTTGATACAAAAAAGAATTTATTGGTTCCCGACAGCCTGAAATTTCGATTTTGTAGGTTCCAAAAATCGGATCATACTAAAATGTTCAGTCCATTTCGATCAGCCACCAGCCTGCTTCACCGCCATCCACAAAGGCCTTGAACCTTCTTCGCTCGTCTATATCCGCTCCATATCCTCCTGGCCAAGCAGAGAAGAAGTCCCTCGACTTCACGCTTGATGTCATCGAAGGGCCACCGACGAGCGATCAAATGAGGACCATACTGTCTTACTTGCCATCCAAAGCTGTCTCTCCATCACATGCATTTTTATCAGCGCACTACGCGACTCCCACTGGATCTGAACGCCCGGAAGGTGTTTCTGCCATCGCGAACCTCGCGCAGAACAACCCCAATGCACTCAAATGGCCAATCGTGGTCGATTGGCATGGCGGGCAGGCTGCCATTGGTGACATTGAAGGCGTGAAGGGAATATTAGAGACATTGAGAAAGAAGCGTGATGGGGAACTGAAGGAGGACGAGGTCGATCAGCCCAAGGGGTGGTTCACATGAGCACTTGTTGACATGAGAACTTGTTGGGAACACAAATGTTGTAAGATCTATCATTGCCAGATTTCTGTATACTAGTTCCGTCCGCGCTTTACAGATAAGTTTCGTTTGTTATCAGTATCCTCTGCTATCTCGCGAGCTAGCTGACCAGTTTTGAAGTTTAAGAGTAAACGTCTGATATTTCAACATCTTTCGCATTAACATCGCCCTCCACGCTCTTCTGAGGTTACAGGAACCTTGAATTTTCGCATTTTCTGCGTTGCGTTTAGTGGATACATGTGATTAATCGGATGTCAAGAAAATTTAAAGGCTATCTGAACTCTCGTTTTCCCGCAAAACTAAGCAAGTGAGACTGACGTGCGAATAGCTTGGCATAGATGACCATGGGCCCTCCGCAGAAACAGATTTCTGCGTGAAATAATGGTTTGACCGAAAGCAAAACACCAATTTCTGTACACTAGTTCCGCCCACACTTGTGTGTTAAGGTCCGTTTATTAACACTTGTATCTCACCATCTATCTGACCAACTTCGAAGAGTAGACTGTTATGTTTGAATGTAGCTCACAATATCATCACGCTTCATGCTCTGCTGAGATTACAGGAATATAATATTCTCGCATTCCCTGTGTTTTCAAAGTGTACCGCGAGGAGATCTTCGACGCCACATGATCAATACAGATTATAACACGATAAGTGTTTCTTTTTCCCCTATAAATTGGCCAAATGAAACTGGCATGCGAACGGATAACTTATCACAGACAACCATGAGCCCTTCCGCAGAATCAGGTCTGACCTTGGATAATGGCCTTGACGCAAAAAACCCATTCAACAAGTTATGGCGAGGCAGCAAGGACGGCTCGATTCGACTCCAGCCTATGCCAAAGTTTGAAGACCCCTACGGCGAACGCGAATGGATCAAGGTCTGTATTATCACCCTTCGTAAAAGGAGAGCAACTCATCACTGACCGTCTAGGCGCATTTGGCTGCCGTCTTTCGTTACTGGGGTAAAATGGGCTACGCGGAGGGAAATGCGGGACACATCACCGTGCGCGACCCGGTTTTGCCTGGCTACTACTGGTATGCGCGTTTGTCGTATGGTTCTTACTCACCACCGATTTCCAAATCAGGATGAACCCAGTCAACGTCCACTATTCGTCCATGACTGTAAGCAGCTCTGATCTTTCGCCCCAAAGCCTAAAACATTTTTCTACAGGTGTCGAAACTTGTTCTCGTCGACCCAACTGGGCGTCCCTCTCCTTTCGGTGCTCAACTCCCCATTAACAGCGCTGGCTTCTTCATTCGTACGTGCAAGTTAACCCAAATTAGACCATCACCTCACACATACACACAGATTCAGCCATCCACGAGGCACGTCCGGACATCCAAGCCACAGCGCACTGTCACTCCTTGTACGGCAAAGCGTGGTCCGTCTTCGGCAAGCCCATAGAGATAACCACACAAGATGCGTGCGTCTTCTACGATAACCATTCCGTGTATGACAATTTCGGTGGTGTTGTACTTGCGACCGAGGAAGGCAAGAATATTGCGCGCGCCCTGGGACCGAAGAACAAGACGTGTATACTCCAGAACCATGGTCTCCTCACGCGTCTGTTTGTTTTTATGATTGACCCTGATGATGTGTGCTCATCCGATGGCTTTTGTTAGTTGGAACTACTGTCGATGAGGCAGCGCGTTTGTTCACTGCGTTGGATAAGCAGTGCCATGTCATGCTGCTTACTGCGGCTGCCTCGTCTAGCGGACTCAAGCCAAACGTAATTGGCAAGGAAGAGGCCGAGTATACTGCCAAGTTCCTTCAAGAGCCGGAAATCACTTACAGCAGTGTAAGTCATAGTCTGGTGGATATATGTACTATCCGAAAGCTTGCTGATGAATGGTTACAGTTCCAACCTGAATTTAACATCTTGATTGAAGAGACCAATGGCGCATTTTTAAAGTAAATCATCTCGCATTGTTCTATCTATGTATCTCCGTCTCCGAAGCATCAACAGTAATCTCAAATACATTGACTGTTCCTTTGTTACGATCACAATTCCCTCATCTCGGCCCGAGGAAGCACTGACCGCGGCTCAGTACTATGGGAAGATATGAAACATCTCAAAAACACGACAAGATAAACATTGATCATATTTGTCCGTCCCATGAATAGCCTACAAACACATTTTTCCACCACCTCACCTCACCTCCTCCCGCAATCGCGCTCTCACCATCGTCCCTACAAATATCCCCATCCATCTCCACAGCCGCAATCATCTCCGTCGCGAGACCGAGCGTTATGCCCTCGTCTTGGGCTACCTGTGTGACCGTCTTCGGACCCGCAAGCGCCAGGAAGCCGGTGAGTCGTGCGGAGAACGAAGCGTGGGTATATAACGGGGTATGTAACACCTTTAGCCCAGAGGCGAACGTGCGTGTTTGAATTGGAGGATCTGTGAAAAGAGGGAGCTGCGGTAGCACGATTAGAAAGGTCGAGGGTGGGATCAGCGCTGATGGAATAGTAAGAATAGTAAGACGTGGGAACAGCGGTGAACGAGAGCGGGAAAAACTTACCAACACCGCGGGCACGATTCCATCCCCCCCAAACTTCGTCCAGCGCAATTACCCCGCGCTTTCTCATCATCCCGCATCCACTTCCTTCCTGATTTGGTTTCAAGTTAGACGATCCCTGGAGCACCTGCGCAAGCTCTCTTGCGAGCTCTTCGATCCATCTCTTCTCATCCTTCATCATGTCCAACGTCACTGGGGCGTTAGGCATCTGGAGGCCGAGCTGTGAGAGGGATGAACGGATGAAGGTGGCCTCTTCCGGCTCGGGAGGTGCTATGGTGCTGGACAACAGTTGCGTTTCTGGTATGGCAGACACGGCGGTGAGTTTCTCGTTGAGCTCGGCTGCGAGGCGGACCATGTCCCTCGCTTTAATCCTTAGCGCCTCAAGGTCTTGGAGAGCGTCGAGCATGCCGTCTTCTTGCCCTTGGGCGGAAGTCTCCACCGTTCGGAGTATACCAGCTTTAAGGATGGAATTAGTTACAGATTGACGATATTCAGGAGACGCAACTTACTTATTCCAGACCTACTAGTGTTGCGACCAGGTTCGAGGGATGGATCAGACGTTTTCGGCTTGTTCCTTATCCCATCCGACTGTGTTTTCATATAGCTCATTAGTAGCATAGCGAATTACCAAGGTAGTATTCGTACCTCCCACACCTTACTTTGAAGGCTTCGTTTGAGCACGGCGTAGAAAGTTTTATCTCCGCCTTTACGAAAGCTGATCTTGATAAATCGTGGAGATGCTGAATCCGCATCGTCGAAATCAGGCGATAGAGGACGAGAACTAGGTGCTGATTTCATAACGCGTGATGACTTGGGAGACCAACGAGGTAGCTCGGTAGAGCACATTTCGCAATATCTTAACGCAGGGTGGTTGAGAAACGTACACGCAGTGCATGCACTGGAGTTGACGTTTGGAGCTGCATCTAAGCTGGACGACGAGGACAAGGATAATGCCGACACTGCTGACGACGCAGGTAAAGATTCCGAACGGTGCGACTCTCCGAAGTCTATAGCATTTGATGACGGAACCGATGCTCGGGGGACACCACACAACCCGCATATACTGGCAGCCGCGGGACTTAACCCGGGTGGATTGCGATAACCACAAACCTCGCATACCCAACTTCCCAAACCAGCCTCCTGGTCGTTGTCAGTTTTGACAACTTGTCCTGATGCACCGGTAGTCGCAGTAACATGGAGCGTGACCTTTGGTGATGACTTGAATAGGCCAGCATAGTATTCTGTTTGCGTGATAGTCGATAAATCCAGCGAAAAAGAGTGCTTGTATGTATTCTGCGCGTCAATGTAGAACAACCTGTGAGTTGAGACGACTATGGTGCCAGATTGATGGTTCGGCGATTTCTGTGTACTGTATGGTTAAATCAAGACGTGCAAGCTGCTGAAACGTGAAATCACTCGCCCATCGTATATACCGACATTATCTTGGCTCGCGTAGACTTCCTCGTCGGTATATAGCAACGCTTGGATGGGAATAGTGCCGTCGACAGATCTGGTTACTCGGCGTAATGTCATGATTGTGTGTTCGTTAATCGCGAGATGGTAGGCTTCAAAGGTCGATTGCACAACTCCAACTGCAAGATATCCTGAGTCTAGATGGCTCACTATTGAGGCTCACTAATCGCGCTAATTGGAATATATCACAGTCTAATTTGTCCAGGAAAGGCCTCCGGTCAACGTGGTGGATTATAGCTGCTGAATTTCGAAGTCGATCGCAGATAATAAGGTCAGGAGGGATTAGGCAATCAATCAATTCATCAACGATCGTCTGGCTTTCCTCTGCGTTATACCAATCATTATCATGTCACTGTCCACACGAAACCTTGGCTGCACAAATCTCTTTTGCCTTACATCCAAAGGAGCTTCTTGAGGTACCATTCTGATCCAGTCGTCTAACCAAAATCTTCAAACGGACGTCAGCGACTAAGCGATCCCACTAATCATGGTGACCGCTGGAAATACTATCACGCCTGTTATTTACGCTGGCTAACGAGAATGAGCAAGGTTGCATCGATCTTTCTTTCTTTGACAGCCAATTCCCACCGTATCTAATTGTACTGTAATCTATTCGCAACATTTCGCAAGGCCCAGATTTTTGACTACACGAGGAACTGCGAAACCCCGACGAAGCTAGATAACAAGGAAGAATTCGTGACCCTCAAGCAGCTCTCATAGCGGCCAAGCATTGTCATACCTGGTATGAGCCTCGGTGAAGACATGAAGTGACCCCGTATGATCGACGTCAAGCGAACAATGCACCGGGTACTCAACCTATCGTAAGGGCTGCATTGTCGCAAAGTAGCCCGCATCGTCTATTTCGGTTTATAAGTGCCGATTATATCGCTGCAATCATAATAACATCGTCTCATCCGATCGCCATTCCAGCTACGCGTCCAGTCAAACGGGTTGATGCATTATTACGTGACCACGCCCACATTCATGAAACTACACCTGCCAACTAATGCGAAAAGCATAATTGGCTGGAACAGTACTTGATCCTACAAGTAATCCAGCACTGAGTAGACCAATACATTGCGGTAGTGAGGGGCCCGCTTCTATCATTTACTTTCAATCGACCACAACACACGAGACCATACTTCCAATAGGCGCTGAACGCATGTACAACAAATGAAACCTTCTGGGTTCTTGTGTCCCTGATATTGCTTGAGAATATTTCAACACGTGAGCAATCATGCCAACTTGTGCCGTTTGAGAACGCTGGTTTTAGAAGCATGTGGCACCTGAACGCCATAGTTCTGGTCGAACAATCTGGTACAAGCCTTAGTGGCGCTTGAGTAACATACGTTCGTTTTTTTTTTCAGAATATAGAACCCTGTGAAAGACCGTGCTGATGCAAACACCTGTTGTGCGTATGACATCATTTCTCTTGAAGTTACCCCAAGGGACTTGTGAACTTCACCTACTAAAAGCCCTCTTAAAGGCTATACCCGATTAATCAACGACCAGAGATCACATTGTAAGCCCAGTTACAACAATGTAACTTTTATCTTCAACTTACATATAACGTATATTGCACTCCATAAGTGGCCTCAGTGAATGTTTGAAGCCACGAGCACAAGATGATTCAAGTCGTACAGAAATCCTATTCATATAAAAGCACTGGCATTGTATTCTCAACCACAAATTCAAATCGTCCAAAAAATATGAGCGCTACATGGTGCAAACTACCTTGAATACGTCCCTCAACAGCCCGACCGGGTTTCAGGAGGGTCGAGCAGCGTGGGCGGGACAAGCTGGTCATCGTAAGTGGTGCACGAAACTTGCGAGCCCCACTGCGCAACGATTGAAGGTAAGACAGTCCTTCCGTTTACAACCGCGTTCGTATCAGGCACGGGCTGCTCCGCGAAAAAGAGAGAGTTGAAGATGCCAGGATACGACGCGGCGAGAGTGACCAGAGCAGTAGAGGTGGTGCGCACAGTGTCTCCCGTGACAGAGGCGACAAAGGAGAAGACGTTTGCAGCTGTGTCCCAACGGCCTAACGTATGAAGGTTCCAGTTGGCCTCGATGGTAGCGATGGAAGAATAGTGGTCGTAGAAGTTAGAGTCGGTTGTTCCACGCAGATTGGTTGGAACGGCGTTACCAAGGAGAAGCGCGAAGACGCGGTTGGCCAAGCTGGCGCCGCTCTCATCGAAGGCTGGACAGTAAGAAATTAAGCATTGTTCTAAGCATAATCCCTATAAAGGAGCTCACTAAGAAGAATAAGGGTCTTGTCGTCATTGAAGTTGGGATTTGTTAACAGAGGGGGGAGGAAACTTTTAACCCAGTTACCCGCAAAGGTGACGTCGGTGTCGTGTCCATCGTTTGCTACAAACAGTAAAATAAGCAAATGGAGTCCCTTGAAATATGAGGCTATGCTCACTCATATTCGGGGTGATGAAAATCCACTGAGGCAGGCGATTTGCGACAAGGTCCTGATGGAAGAGGGTAAAGTTCTTAATGTTTGCGAGGCGAGAGGCATTGGTGTTGATGGAGGTGTAGGTGACCAGGGGGCTAGAGGGATATAATATGTATACGTCAATTGACAACAAGATAGATGTATGTAATCAGACTTACTTGTGCTTGCGCCTGTAATCATCAGCGCCCTCTGCATTCGGGAAGTCCCCCAGAAACCCTGTGAAAGGCATACCTTCTTGATATTCTCCCCATGTGATACCCTTATCTTCCAGGAGATCTACAATGGTGGAAATATTTGAAGGGGCGTTTACGGTGTCGTCGCTGTCCATTCCGAAGTATTCGCCACCGACAGACTGGTAAGGGGAAACAGATATGGAAGCATCGAATTGTGTTGAGATAAACACGCACCGCGATGTAGTTTGGCTGCGAAGGATGAGTGACAGCGAAGTAGTTGTCGAGGAGTAAGCCTTGCGGAAGTAAGGCTGAAAGGTTGGCTGTAAAATGCAAAATATTTATTCTCTTTCGTCAGAAACAGAAATGCTAACGTACGGTCATTCCTGGCGTCATCGAAGTTTGTGTTCTCAAGCCAGATGGATACAATACGATCAAAAACCTTCCCTTGGACAATGGCTCGTGCAGGGGAGGGCTACACAAGTCCCAATTCATAATAAGCGACCAGTTACAGTGATAGAAAAATACACACGATGATAACCCAAGAGGTGACGAAAACTGACAACAAAGCTTCAAAACGCATAGTTTCAAAGTAGAAGTGGACGTTCGAAGGTCTGCCCTTTGCAGGTCTCCTTAAAAGCACCTATCTCAAGCTCATACGTGCCGAACAGTCCCAAGACAAAACCCAATAAGACCACATGGCCAAAGCGAACGTTCGAGATGAAGTATATTGGGAAGCAGATCATGTTTGTTAAACAAGGTGGACTTCTCAGGCTTGTCGCAACAACGTTCATTTGGAAAGGGAGTGTATCACAGGATCTCACCAAGAAGGATTCTTGTTGACCATACAGAGCACAAACTTTCGTCAAACGTGTGAAATATGCGACTTCAAATCTGGAATCCAAAAGCGAGGACTAAAGTTCTCGTCCATCCATTCAAGTGAGTGGCATCATACCTTTACTATCGTGCGACATGGACACCTAGTTTGGAGTGGGGGGTGCAATATTATCCGGAGAATTCTGAGAAGAGATCATCAGGCCAATGGATTGTCAGAGAATGAACACGCCGGGAATATCAACGTGTGCTCGTCTACTTCAAATGCTTTCTGGTCATACCTCAGTTCGTTCCACTCTGACGTGCGCGAGACTGATTTTCTTGGTCGCTAGCCAATCTCCCACGACTCTCTTTCGTCGGTCGACCTCCGAGACTAAATTGCAACCTTATGACCGAACCGTTCCAGAGATATCTTGTGAAGTTCGGCGCCACCTCATATTGTCCAATGCGTCCTGGTTGCCAAAGAAGGCTTGTAGATTTGGGGTCCCGGTGCCTGAGATTCGACCTGTCCCTGCGTTATTAATATGTAAGTTTTAGCTGATACAGGGCCTCGAGGGAATCAAACGGGTGACGTCTATAATGCAGAGTTACAGTGAAAGTCGTTTGCTTAAGGATGTGGTTTCGGTATTTGTGTATCAGACCCGTGACAACCTTGGCATGCACATCAACCCTTCTAAAGGGGGCTGAGCCCTACATATTTAAGTTACAAAATGGATAAAATCGGACTAAATGTGGCACACAGTCACCTGTACAGGCTTAAAGTTGTCCCTAAATCATGCTTGAACAGATAGCCTCCGGAACTTCATCCTGCCTGGTCTCTCAGCTGATGTTTTATGACTGCCTCTTCTCAACTAGAAACGGTTAGCGCAGCCTGGTAATCCCATGTTCTTGATTTAATACACTCCATGGTGATCAGCCGAAGGAAAGTCTGTCTTTCAATGAGCGTAGTATGTTTGAATTTTTGTACATGGCACTCTCGGGACTCCTTTTGAAACCCAATCTCATGGTGTAGTGGTTTACAGAGGCGACACAGGTAGTACAAGCATTGAACGAACTTGGTAATACCCTTAACGGCTTGGTAAAAGGCAAGATTCGTCTCATGTTCAGTATTCAACCTGTCCGGTAGCATTCGTCATCCAACGAGCGTAGCGAGGAAAGACGAACAGGACTTACCACAGGGGTGGCATTTATATCCGCCTTGGTATCATTTCGCTTGCGAATCCTCGTTTGCCACCAGTTCAAGCAACCTTTGGAATGGCCGTTACTTGGTATTTCGCGACCATCAGTACCGAAATACGCGCTTGGACGTTTATGTTGCTTAAAGATGGACTGAAATCGATAACAATGGGGACGATGCGGATGAGAGGAGTGGCGGTTTCTCCTGTTATGTATTGTGCGAGGTGGACATATGGAAATGTCAGCAAAGATGGTGTCTCTAAGTTGCACATTTTCTCCCGCCATCCTAGGCCATTGTCTTTTTCTCCACCCCGTTAGACAAAGGTCGGAATCATAGTTTTCGACATCGTTGTGGTATAGACTCTGACTCTGAGTGATGGAACTGAAGTCTGATTCGACGTTCTACTTCACGTATACCAAAGATTTGCCCCATGAAACCCTTTCGATTGATAGGATGGTATGAATACTGTCTATAGGGTGTTCACCACTAAAACGAATGTCATGATCTGATGGCCATCATAGCTACACTCTTAAGGTCCCTACATAGCACCTTCTACGTATGAAGTCGGGCCAAGTCAATCGTTAGATATACGGCGGCCCAAGGACTTGAAAACAGATAAGCAAAAACCGCTCTGCATTCGTAGCGAATCACATACCCTGTCTGAAGACACCCAGTGTGAACTCAACCACAAGTAGCAGCACACCACCGCCAGGTGCAAGTCGGAGAACCTTGGGAACGAAACCCTTGTAAAGTGCACCCACTCCCTCTTCACGAATGATGGTGGCAAGGGCCGGATATGTCCAGTTGTATTTGGGTGTTACACCCGGTACTTTGGTTGCTCCTTGAATACGGGACTTGACGACATCGAATCTGGCAGCGGGAGTTATATTGAGCTGGACATTGGGAATGGGAAGGAAGACAAAGAATACTTACGGTGTGTTGAGGACTGTTCCAGCAAATCCACCAACAGCACCAGAGACGAAGTTGTTCATCAATTGCCCTTGTGAGGTCTGATGGTAAGCATCTCTATATCAGCAAGAATACTATCAACTATGAATAGAACCTTATTTACCTCTGGCTTCGGTAGCATGGCCTTGATTTGGAAGATGGATCCGAAGTACCCTCCGTTCCAGTACACGTGTCTGTATTTAACGGATCCTACGTGAGTTCACAAGGTGCATACGGATCATCAAAATCTTCACCTCCAAAAAGTAGACTCCATGCCAGCATAGAGACCCAATAAACCTTCCTTGGCGATAACTTGTTTCACGACGTCCATGGGACCCTTAAATGTGCTCGTCTTGTCCTGCAATCTATGTACGTTCTAATTAGCAGGTGACGTCAGGTGATGCAGAGATGAAACTTACTTGATTTTGACGAGCTCGAAGGGTACAACTACAAAGCTTTCCTGCAGGTTTTATTTCGGTTATGGTCAGAGACGGAGTATTAGGAGACGATAGTAAGGATGGACGAACTGTTGCTCCGGCACTGCAACCAGTCAGAATCGAGAGCTTCTGCGTCATCTTGGACTCTCCCGTCACATTTAGGTACTTCTTTCCCCAGAAATCATTAGCAGCGCTGGAAGAAGGGAAGATAAATTCTGCTGGTCAATCTTCAGAAGAATGAGACGTACAATTTGACGGCACGCTTGGGAGCCTCAAGGAGCAGCGGTGGGACAAGACCTCTGTATAACCGACCAACACTGTATCATTGAATGAGAGATTACTTCGATGGTCAGATGATGAATTTAACTACAATACAATCAAACTACGCACCCTTCTTCCCGAATAATTGCTCTCAGTGTTCCGACTAAACCATGTTGGGCCTTCCCTGTCTCCAATTGCATACGGGTCTTGACCTAGCATTTCCAAAGATAATGTCATCGATTTTGAGATGACTCAGAGAAAGTAGAACATACAACATCTACAGAAAAGCAGAGCGGGATGTTAGACGTTGGAAAATTGCAGAAAAACGGCCAAAGCGTACCGAGGGGATAAAATGTGAGGATTTCCGAGACACCTGCTATGGCTCCGGCTACAAAATTGGCAGCGAAAGGGAGAGCTGTATGGCACACGAGTTCAGGCTGTATATCAGATATAGCAGAGAAAAAACAGACGCTTTACTTGTTTCTTCTGCTCAGTTGCCATTGTAAACGAGGATGAGGGTAGGCCGCGTGTTGGTGCAAAGCAAAAGTGTGAAGATGAATATTTTCCTGCCCAATCTCTGTCTGCAGCGGATTTATCGGACTAAATAATCTGTCACGCCAATCCCTATTGGTCGTGTGACAGGCGTGACCCACTGTTGCTTCCGCCCTCGTCGTGGGCCTCGATGCACCATGGTGTACATTCATTCATGGCAAGAGTATCAGGACGCAGCTGAGGCCCTTTACCTCAAGTCGCCCGATAAGGTGCGTGGATATTTGGCAAGTTAAAGATTTGTGGTTAATCAACTTTACAGGCTCGATACAGTATAAAATGGAGATCGTGTGAGGGTAAATTGGTTTTGAAGATTACGGACAACACCACAGCAAGTCTTATTTCGATGGTATTTGTGATTATTAATGACGACTCTTTTAACCATTAGTGCATCAAATTTAAGACGTATTCATCCGTCTTCTTGAACAGATTTGAAGCCTTGAATCTATCCTTGATGCAAAAAATGCAGAACAAGCGACCCGAAACCTCATCGTCGGCTACGCCGCTTGCTCCACCGACAATGGAGGAAGCTCGTACTAGCCCCATTCCAGGATCTTTGTCCACGATCACGTCATCGGCAGCCGTAGCTGGAGGAGGGGTGTCGAAAAAGAAGAAGCCCAAGAAAAAGAAGTGAAGCACGAACATGAGTGTGCCAGACACATATTGGGGTTATGTAGAAAGCGGGTCTACTGTGACGTTTGTCTTTGCTTTTTGTTGTTAACACGATTCATCCTATTGCACTTAGGTCGCTATCCACGCGACATCCACTGTTTTGCTATATTTTATCACTGTTGAAAGAGAGATGGAGTTTGCGAACGTTCGTTCATTTTGATTCTGTGTCGAGAAGAGCCATGTAGTTTCCTGTTTATCGATAATTTCGTACGGGTTCCTGTCACTGAGACCATTTTCACTGTTCTGACTTCGTTTTGTAGTGTTAATTTTATGGATTGTAATCCGAAAGTGCCAATTATTGGATATTCGAAGGTGCATGTACCATTGTTCCCGTTAAGGAACATAATGAGCGCGCACCAAGTCACATCATGCTTTCGATAGCGCACATCGAACCATTGAAGGATCTGATCTACTTACTCTGAGTTGCAGTTAGATACCCGGATTGAAGTTCAGCCATCAGTGGTGCTCATGTCGAAACGTCGGACTCCTCGAACAAATCGGCATCCCAGTCCATAACCTCCTAGGCCATCACTGTTCTGGTTTTTCGAAAATATTCAACCGTGCCTCGCGAGAGATTTCTTTTCAGTGTGGCACATGGTCGCTGGTACAATTCAGTGTGAATGAGCAGAGAGATTTGGATGGTCACTGTACTCTCAAGCTCTGAATCTAAAGGTACAGCGTAAGGTGTGGTTGATTGTGTGAAGTATGCGGCATTTTTGCATGCCTTTCTCACGATGACGGAGGTTTTTTGTGTCCTTTGAGTTTTGCCACTTTCATCATAGATTGGAGCATAAAAATGCGCTCGTTTCGGAGTTAGTGAGGTTAGCCTGTCGTATGCTTGAGCGGTCTCTTACTGATACTACACTACAATTCTCAAGGGATATATTTCATGGCGATAAAAAGCACTGCTACGATAACGGAACCTACTTCGATGGGATGGTTTTACTGAACTTAGTATTTTTATAATTATCCCGACGTCGACCTTGTCAGATTTTTTGGTGTGTGTGAGTTTGTTCGTCGTGTTTATCAATCAAACTTTTGATTATCACTGGTGAACAAGACTCGTTTTTAGCCTTTTGTTCACTGGTTGATCATAATGGAACTCAAGATCGTTGGTCATTACAAGTACTGTATCTTCTCCTAATGGAGCCCGCCCGAGTAATTCAGCGCTTGTAACCGAGAGGATGACAGACTCCCCAAGTTGAAATGTCGACCCATTCGGAACCTCGACGCATTACGCAGCGGTGAGTCCGCGTGTCCCATTTATCTTTCTGCTCCTAAGTAAAATCCTGTACAGGGGTCTGATGTGATTGAGAACAGCCCGAGATGGGTCTATTCACGGCGAGAGGGACAGGCACATATTATGATGCGTTTCCTTCTCTGATTCACCCTGGCATCTTTGATCTTTGTGATCATTGAAATTGTAGGGGCGGAATCGTGAATCTGCGTTGATCCTAGTCATCTCATTGGCCTTTATTCGATAGTTCCTTCTCCTATTAGTGTGGGGACTCACACGTTCCGGCACACAGTTACGGCAAATCGAGCACTGGTCTCCCTAACAAGTGTCTCATGTATTCCATACATAACAGCAACAATTTCGTTGGTAAAACCTATCTGACATTGAAATCTACCTGCTACTGTTGACGCTAGAGAGGACGTAGGGGTGGAGCCAAAACCGTCATCGCACCTCTGTTCCACTTTCTTTGGTTCCTCCATCCAACCCTTGTTGTTCCTTTTCTATCTTCCCTCTCCTCTCCTACACACGTAGGCTGTGTCCCAGTTTTTGTCGGGTTATGCAACGCTTGAGGGCTGCGCTTAGGTTCCTCGGCTTAGTTACCACATGCTTCCGAGCAGCTGTGGCCGCAACAACCCATACCGTTTGTCCGATTCCTCCCTGCCCCTTGGCCGCCAGACTAACCTGTTGATGTAGGTTCTCGTTGGAAGGGAAGGCAGTTTTTATAATCCTGCAACTATCTCTGCTGAGCGCGACGATGTGGTGATTTTCGAGTTCGTTGGGCTGTAAGTTGTGCATCTCACAGCCATCGACACTCATCTTATCTATGATCTTAGTGCACATTCTGTTATCCAGGGCAGTTTCGAAAACCCATGCTTTCCACTTAAGGGAGGCTTCAGTAGTGGGGTTGTGCCAGGGACGAACGCGACATCCCCACAGCCGCAAACTTGGGGCCTGACAATCACAAATGCCAATTTCGGTGAATTATTTGAACTGTTATAGGGAGTTGAGGCGCGTCATTAACTGAGTCAAAGCCATCTGGTTCTATTGCGGTTTAACTGTTCCTCAAAGCCATTGTGCTTCTGGGATGGTGGGGTGAGTATCTGGTCACCATATACATAGAAGATTGACACGATGCTTATTGCTTCCACCGGGGATTAGAGTGATAAATCCTCCTTCGATAAGCTCCTATTCCCAGTATCTGGCTGCAGCAAAAAGTGTTACGGACGTCACAGTCAGTGTTTTTTTTTTATTTTTGCTTTGACGTTCTTTCTTGGGCTGATCTTAATCGCTAGTCTTCCATGATCACTCCCGCCCTTACTGGACAGTTTGCGTCCGCCACGGCACTACCGGGTTTTCCTACGACAAGTGTACCTCTTCCAACTTCCTCCTTAAGCCTGGTATCAGCAAAAAAAACCTCAATCTCAACCCCAGCCTCGACTTCAGCCTCGACACCTTCATTGTTACCTCCAACGAGTACTTCAACCAGCGAGGAAGCAACCAAAAATAGCAAATCAGGCGGCATTATCGGCGGTTCAGTTGCCGCTGGAGCAGTTTTACTCGCCATTCTAATCTTCATAGTCTGGGTCCTCCTTCGTCGCAGAAGGGACTATTCCCAGCGAGGATCCAAAGAATTCTTCCGCTACCGACATACTCGCACACTCAGCAGCGGACCAGACAACTTGACACCTTTCACCACCCCCAACGCCAACACCTATCAAGATCTTCCAACTCCCATGACCCAATCAACTCCCACGTCAGCTTCTTCTGTAGGCTCTCCTTCCACACATCCATACAGCACCGCAACACCCAGGGTCTCTGACGCCAATCTCAACTCTCCTCCTCCCACGCGAACAAAATTCCTTCGTCGGCCGCCTATTCCCCCGTTGCCGCCTTTGCCAACCGTGCCAAACACCAGCTCGCCGATGGTAGAGCGGAAGCTTTCGCTGCCAGCAGTGACGGCTGGCAATGCGGGGGATGGTGAAGATATCCGTGCGCTCGCAAGGCAGGTCGCTGCGGTGCTGTCGCAGGGACAACGCAATCTGCGTCGCGATTCGAGTTATAGAAATTCGGTTAATCGTCAGGAGAGCCCGGCACCTCCTCAATATCAGTAGATTTCGAATGGCTTTGTACTTGGATACTTATGCTTGCTATTCTTGAACTTGTATTATGCTTCAAATTTGTCGGTTTTCTCTCTCTTTTATTGGGTAGTTTTCTATGTACTTTAACCGTCTTCAGAAACAATGATCATAAGTATTTAACAAGTGCATAAAATCGGGTAGATATACAGTAATTCATAAACCTTGTTTATAATCCCGTAAGGTCGCGCCATACATACATATCTTAATATTGCTCCATCAAGTAGGTAAAGATCCATCAAGGGTATCATTTTGAATTGCTCGATGTGCCAACTGAACTACCCTGCGTTGAGTTCGTTGGGTTCGGTGTACCAACTCCCTGCATTGAGTTCGTTGGGTTCTGTATACCAACTCCCTGTATCGAGTTCGTTGGGTTCTGTGTACCAACTGAACTGCTCTGCGTTGAGTTCGTTGAGTTCGATGTACCAACTGAACTGCTCTGCGTTGAGTTCGTTGAGTTCGATGTACCAAGTCCACCGTTTCCAGAACTAGGCTCTGGGCTTGCCATAGCACTCTGGTTGTGATGAACGCTCCCACCCACTGCACCGCCTATAATGGCTGCAATAATGACTATAACCAGGACAGCAACGATAGAAAATATTCCTTTTCTCGTGCGGAAGAATGGTATTGGTTTCTTGAAGGCACCGTCGTCCTCCTTGTGAGCGAGTCCATGCTCACCATCAACCTGTATCAACGAAAGAGGAGGGGTGGCAACGCCTGAAGGAGAATCCAAAAGATCTGTGGAATATCCTTCCTAGATGTGCAACGAAAAAAATGCTCAGAATTTCGTCCGGAATAATCAATTTCAAGCGACGGCACCTGACGTTGAGCTTTGGTTGCTGTTGGAGCGTTGGCGAGAAGGGCCTGATCGTATTGTGCTGAAGACATGATAGGACTAGCCCGATTTCCTCGCTGAGGTGAATTAGAAAAACGGCGAGCTTGCTGTCAAGAGTTGCAAAGCGCTAGCGAGCGCTGGCTTGCTACAAGATGAGGAACAGCCTCGAGGGACGATATCTGACAGGCACACGGAAACATCAGCCATCAGGCGTGACATGTCCTTGTGACTTTTATCTGCCATGCTGCCGTGACTGCCGCCTGCACTACTTACAGCTTGACCCTCACGATGTTGGAGATCTCGTGCGACTTTGCATATGTTCATGGGTCGTCTTTGACAAAAATAACGTCTTTTCATCAAAGATGTTGATGTATATCAATCATATCACATCGACTTGTGGGAGGGCAGATCCTGATTGGAGTAGAAGACAGAGACAAGACAGTTGCACGACTGCGGGACCCAAGCAGTACGCTAAAACATTTTGTGTATTTTGATATTGTTCGGTTTGAAAAATTGACCTTTTATGAAGTATTACCAGCTGCAGGGATAGACGTCCTCTTCTCAATGCCTCTGTCGCCTTTTCAACCACTCAATGACTTCGTATGCGTTTCTGTCAGTTGGAAAGACGGGGTACCACTTCTCGATGATTCTTCCATCCAGCACGGCCAGCGTGATTCGCTTGACGAGCAATTTTCCCTCCCACTCAAAAGTCGGTAAATTTAGCCCTTGAGCCCACTTTAACTCCGCGTCCGATAGGATATTGAATGGGAGATGTAGCCTCTTCTTGACTTCCGTTTGGTATGCTGTGTCCTGTGTAGAGAGCCCGAAGATATGCTGCACCCCCAATCCGCGAAGTTCGGCCGATGCATCGCGGAACGCACACACCTGTGGCGTGCATCCACGCGCTCCTGGAATAAGATCCCATTCCTTTGGGACCGCCACTCCCGGTTCACCAGTGCGTGGGTAGCAGAAGACGATTGTCAGTCCGCTTAGTGAGGAGACGTCAACTGGTGTTCCCCCGGCAGTTGAGGGGAGAAAGATCGATGGAATTGAGGCGCCCGTGAGATGGTCGCAAGCGCCGTCGTCGACAGGAACAGGAAGATTGTAGGGAAGGTCAAGATGTAGGGTGAGTGAGTCTATGACATGATGTTAGGTTGATCTATGGATGCGTGGATACCTCACTGACTGTTCATTGCTGCCACTCTGGCCTTTTGGCTTAGATCAAGTGTAGTATCTGCTATAGGGTAAGCTATTGATGGTAGTAAAGGTTTGGGAACTAGTTCTCCCTTCATGGTTACCACCACATTATGTGATTATGTGATTTGGGATTCCCACCGTGACTCATGATAATACATACCACTATCAAACGCAACCTCTTCCATCAATCCCTTACGATAAGCGCGCCACAAATCCGTCTTTGAAAGAAGAGACTCGTGTGGCAGTGAGACCTGTCCGATTTCACGGACTTGCCTGTATAAGCGCCAAGTAATATCTTTATGTAAGTTTGCATGCTTGAACAATGTCCTCCGATCCACCGGGGAATGCTCTTAAAGTATCTGATAAGCACGCTGAGCGCTTGACTTAGTCTCTCAGCGGATGCTGTGTAGATTGACCTATGATATCATTTTTGCTTAGCCTCCTTCATCAACTTTTTATAGGTCTTTTTTACCTGCGCTGGTATCGTACATAACGATAGCAGTCCGGAAGGTACAGAAAGACCGGCCTGAGGCCCAATTCGAGTGAACATGATCATAGCCGACGACGAACCAGCTCAACTGATAGTAGAACTATGAATCTGCAACCACTAAGTACCTGGGAAACCCTCGGACCAATCCAAAATCCCTTCGGTACGAGTCAGCCTTCTCCATCAATACTTTTCCAATGTGTGGTTCCCCGGGCGAAAAAAGGTCCGTACGCATGACTTGAAAACCGGATGTCATGATTGTCCGATATCCATTTACAGCAAGAGCTAAGCCACATTTGTCTAAGACGTGTGCTATGGGCAATTTATCACTGTCGCCTGTACAACGAGACCACCGCCCAGTGGTGGGAGTAGAGGGGGGGCGACGATCCACCGCCTCTTTCCGAGAACTCGGGAGTATGAGGCGCAAATTTGTGTCATGTGGCCAATAGCCCTTTCCTCTTCGTGCTCTCTATGGCTAAGGTTTGATACGCGCACCGCGAGCGGTTTCGCGTTTACGATGAAGTCGGTATGTAAATACTGCCTCGCACGGACCGAAAGTGACGTAGCGGCCCGGTTTCTCCGTTATTTTTAGACCCCCTTTCTGTCCCTCTCTGGGTGGGTCAGGTCGCAAGTCGATTCGTGTACTATGTACCGCCAAGGGTGTTTACGGAGAAATGAAGAGATAGCTGGTGACTCAACAGTTTGCTGAGTAAACCAGAAGGACAAAAGTGAGTCATGAATCAGCCCAACATCACAGAGCCTTTGGCTTGATGAGTAATTTTAGCCTATATATATTGTCTCTTTGATTACGCTGGTCTGATGTTATTCAATAGTGATTACATTTTAACCATCACCTCTCTCTGGCTTCCCCTAGTGGTAGCCACCGAAACGGGTCATTCACTGTGTAGATTAAGCGAGGCTTTACTGATCTTCCAAGCGTAATTTTAGGTTTCGGCTTCGCAAGTCTTCCGGGACGCTATGGCGAATGAGGAAAGACTGGTGTGTGACTTGCTTCTTTCTCCTCATGCGTCGTCTTCTCCCGTATTCTGCTTAATTGAACAAAGACACTGCTCTCGTGGTGTAGCAACGAGGAAATTGCAGTGTAAAGTGTGGGTTTACCGCCATTTAATTCGGGACCTTTTTTTCTTTCGAACTCGGCACGGTTCGGTTCGGACCACGATTACCAAATATTTGGACGTTTATGTGAAAAAAGTGAATTTGAAGGCTCGACCTCACTCCCCACCCGACCCGACTTCATTTCTCGTTTCTCGTTTCTCATAAACTCATTACGCGCGAACTCATTGACTCATATTACTATTACGTACGCGCTACATCGTTACTTACGGGACGCAAAAAGAAACAGCTTCCCCCCCCCCCAGCCCCGGCAGCCCAGATCCCCCCTCGTCGGCGTCTTCTAATGAGCGTCAATCTACCCATTCATTTTACTTACCATCAGTTTATCAATTACGATTCTGAATGACACATCACACGTCAACGAATCCCCAATCCATCGCGACATGGACGGAAATAGCACCGCCGCTCCGCTCCCTTAGTTACGGTTACGGACCCTGCCACCTCTGACACTGGACACTGGACACTGGACACTGGACACTGGCCCGGGAAAAAAACCAGAATAAGTAAGTAAAGGCAAATGACATAAAGTGCCCCTGGGAACGCCTTGACACCCGAGACAAGGGTGATGGGTGATGGGGCCCAACACACACGGGGGGGGTTGATGGTAACGAGCAGGTATTTGGACATCCTCGCCCCTCGCCCCTCGCTCTCGCTTGCTCTCGATCATGTCTCGAATTTAATGGAAATGGATATGTATGTATGGCCTGTACGGAACGGAACGAGGTGAGGAGAACGTGCGCTGGGAAGCGCCCGGTGTATGTATAGCCATATGGTCGATGGACACTGGGTTGTGGAATGACGACAGATACCATATTTATTAATACTCTCCATCTCCCCCCTTCCCCTTTCCCCTTCCCCTTCCCCCTTCCCCTTCCCCTGCCCGTTCCTTCCCTTCCCTCATCATTCTAATTTCTGAACAATTACCAATTACCGCAATCATTCCAAACGATCACTGATAACTGCGGAAGCTTTTTTTTTTTGGAATTGGTCTAGCACGCGAGTTGAGGCGTTAGTAACGTTACTGAGGGAGAGCCGGGTAGTCTCTTTTTTCTTTTCCCTTTTTCCCGTTTGTGTGTAGATAACGGAATGCAGTGGAGAATGAAGATAAATGGTAGTTTTATGTGGCAGCTGCCGTGTGTTGATATATATATGGGGACACGAGGTACGTAGAGAATGTAATTATGGGGAGCGGACGGACGGACCCAGATGGGAGCTGAGCAGTGCGATGGATCCGCACTTGGTTGCATACATATGGGATTCAGATGTCGTAGTATCTATCCCTGGGCAGTGTGCAGTGCAGTGCAGTGCAACGACTCCCTCCCTCCCAAAAAAAAAAAAAAAAAAGATGGGCGCGTTATCCGGTATTCGGTAGAGGGGATTTAAGGTTTATCAAGGGGAAAAATTCTTTCTGGTTCTTGTCCAGGATCATAATAATCAATGATCCACTAACGATAATGGACGGAGGTCCGGGTTGCGTTGCCAGTATGATATTGGATTGGATGGATGTACACGCGTCCCAACCAACCAACCAAAAATCAATCATGCCGTGTTGCGCCGCCGGTCGTTAATAGGTATGGGATATGTACAGCCCTAGGCGTGATGGGATGCGGCACGAAGTAATGATAAGTGTTTAGTTAGCGGTATCATAAATTGATGTTTTTTTTTTTTTAAAAATCAATCAGTGTTGATGAAGCGGCTTCGTAGCGAAGTAGGATCTGCGCATTTGTCGGAATTGGCATTTGAGAGCATGATATGCTGCGGGGGACGAGACGGGTTCTGGAGCCCGGTCGGTCGTGTGTGAGAAGGGGAAATTCGTGCCCGAGTCGGTCAGGAGAGCCCTAGAGGTTGGTATGATACGACTTTATGCCCATATAGGGAAGGGGAACGACGGAAGACGTACCTATCCTGGAACTGAGCAATGGAGCAGTGCGAAGATCCGCGGAGGCATTTGGAATGAGGAGCGAACACCATTTTGCCAGGGGATAATTGCGATTAGCCGTACAAGACCCAGAACAGGACAGGACAGGACAGGACAGGACAGTGGTTTGGTAATTTGCGAGTCAGTCAAACGCTATTATCTCGTACTTGCGGGAATGCATGTATGACAATGTCGTACTTGCCCTAGCCCGCCGGTGCCTGCCTTGGGTAGTACTGACGTGGGACGTTGCAATTGACAAGAGATCAACATGGTCGAGGTTGGACGTATGTGGTAGGCCCACGTTTGTTGACAAGCGAGAAATCAAAATGCTACGATCAATTATGATTTGGTTGCAAGTACGGGCTTCGATGATCAGAGAAAAAAGAAATCTGTCGGTCGTCGTTGGTGAGGAGCTGGTTCGCTGGAGAGACAGACCATGGATGGGGTTTCCCACACGAAGAGAAAAATTGCGATATGCCCGGGGATTTGACGATTGAGCAAAAGGCAATGTTTGCTTGTGGGCGCTTTCGGTGATCAGAGGCAAAGCAATGAACATCGCAGGGAGGGGTTCTAAGTATATCCTTGGTTTAGACTGGCGTCCGTTTGCTTGATGATCGGAGCGCGGTGAGTGCTACGTCAGCGATTTGTGGCGGGCTAGTTGCAGATCAAGGCTCTATCTTGCGCGTCCAATTCGTGGTTGCGTGCGTGTTGGAGACGGCATCTCGGTGTGCCTTGTGGCGGTACCGCACGAACGTCGAAGCGAGTTGCTGTGGACATGAGAGCGACGATCAGCAGAAGACTGGGCTGATAGGCAAAGTGGGGTCGGTGGTGATAGACTGCCGTCATCGAGAGCTGACGGAGAGGAGGAGCGGCCGACGGGAACCGGGTGATGCGAGTTGGTTCGGTGTGGTTCGCGGAGTTAAGATGAACTTGTGGGATAAGATTCGGTGTGTGATCAAACCTGTGCGGCTTCGTGATGTTTGGGCGTTCCTTGCCTTGCTTCAATTTACTAACCCAGATATAATCTCTGTGCAGGCTTGGTCAGTCCTTGCTCTCCCCATGGAATCTCTCCCCCAGCCATATCACCCAGCTGCCTCGTATCCGTCCTACATCAACTCCAACCCCTCCTCCACACACTCGTCCCCCCAGTCGTATGCCCAGGAGCTTGATTTCTCGTACCACCCATACTCCCCATCCACCATCTACTCGTCCTCCCGCAGACCCCTGCCCACCAAAAGTGCCACTGGTCCCCTCCACGTCTCCACCAATACCCCCCATGAGCATGACCCCAACGAGCGCACCGCTCGTCCCGGCAACGCATACCGTCACAATCAGTTCCATGCACAGACAATGCCCCTGCCTTCTACACTACAGCAAAGCCACCAAACTTTCAACTACATTAGCTCCACCCCCGGCCTCTCTCCTCGTCTCTCACGCCCACTCAAGTCCCAGGAGCAGGAGCGCTTGATGCAGCTCGATCAGCTCAAGTTCTTCCTCGCCACTGCCCCGTCTAGGTGGGACGCAACCGCCGACAGCGATCATCAGAATAATTCCCTCAACGGCCAATCGCTGCCCAACTCGTATCCCCCTCCCAACGGTCTGCCCATGCACCAGGGCGGCCCGGACGGACAGAGCACTCCACATCCACCGCTTCATCGTTTTACCCTCCCGTCCGGCGAGTCCGTTTCCTGCGTACTCTGGAACGGCTTGTACCATATCACCGGCACGGACATTGTGAGAGCACTTGTTTTCCGTTTCGAGGTATGTTGCTCTTTGTTCCCTTTATAGTAACTGGGCCCGATCCTCGTTCGGCCTTTTTGTGGAAAAACTTGTGTCACTGACGAATTCTCCTATTTCAGGCATTTGGGCGTCCTGTTCGCAACATGAAAAAATTCGAAGAAGGCGTCTTTAGTGATCTTCGCAATCTCAAGCCCGGTGTGGATGCCTGTTTGGAGGAACCAAAGGTGATTACTCTACTTCCTTTTTCGGAATCAGTCGTATGACGTCCACCCTTCTTCGACATTTCCTATCATTTGTATCGGTACTAATTCTTTCCCGTCATTATAGAGCCCGTTCCTTGATCTATTGTTCAAGTTCCAATGCATTCGGACCCAGAAAAAACAAAAGGTCTTCTACTGGTACGTCACTTGTTTTTTGTGATCTGCTTCAATCAGATCATAATACCTCCTTGTGTCGCACAGGTTTTCAGTGCCTCACGATCGTCTTTTCCTGGACGCCCTTGAGCGGGATCTCAAACGGGAAAAAATGGGTCAGGAACCAACTACCGTCATCGTCGGCGAGCCTGCCCTGTCATTTACCTATGACCCCAAGAAGAGCCTCTATGAACAATTTTCCAAGGCACAGGGTGTCAGAGAAGGAGAGGGCGAACTCGAAACTGCTGTTCGTATGATTGAGGAAACTTCCCGCATGAATCCCCTGGTGCCAGGCAGCGAAGATCAACACAGCAGCGACGTCAGCGCAACTGAAGACAGCGATGCTAGCGCCAGCGACGCAGATGAGGTGATGGCTGATGGCGACCGTGGCAACCCCGCTGCGCTCCATGCCATCGGTCTGGGGAGTTCGTGGCTTGGCGGGAGCTCGACGTACAAGGTTCGCAAAAAGGGACCCAAACGCGAAGACGAGAAACGCGGGAGAAGTGCTCTCCTTGGTGATACGCACAAGAGGTATGAGAGCCTCAGCCTCAGCCGCGAGCGGAGGGATGCGTTCCCAGAATCTGTCGACGCTGCCGAGATGTTTTATCGCCAGGCAAACGGGGAGCTGGATCGGAAACCAAATGTTGGGTCTTACCTTAATGCGACTGGCCAGCCGCAGCCGCCAGCTCCGCGCTACGTGGCTACTGACCCCGGTCATCAACGCACAAGGAGCCAGGACCGACCTCATCACAGCCATACGTACCCGCTTGTATCACCACCTTCGACGGGCTTTGCGGCTTTTGCTCAGCAGCAAGATGATGGAGCGCCCATGACAAAGACAAAGGCGTTTGTGTGTCCGTTATTCTCGTGTGGACGGATGTTCAAGCGCATGGAGCACCTCAAGAGACATCTCAGAACACATACGATGGAGAGACCGTATGCGTGCCCGCAGTGTAACAAAAAGTTCTCGAGAAGTGACAACTTGAACCAGCACTTGAGGACGCACGGGAGAGGACATAATGGGCCTGTGGGGGCTGGCGCGACGTTTGGACTCGGTGTTGACTCTTGGATTGATAATAGTGGGGATGATGCGGATAGTGGTGGAAGCCCTGATGGTCGGAGTGTGGGCCTGGGGAGGGAGCATGACGCGGGTGTGGACAGTGATTATGATGACGGGCAGGGTGGGCTTGGGATGTTTGGAGGAACGGGTCTGATGACGGATATCGATGGTTCGCTGCTTGAAGGATCGACAGGGCTGGCGTACGGTGCCGAGATTGACCCTCGGAGGTGCATGGTGGAGGTGTCGGGAGAGTTGCCTGATATGTCAAGTGACGATGACGGAATGCTCATGAGCCAGGGGTTTTATATGCCTGGACATGACAGCCTCGGCCTACAGCACCCCCAGGACGGATTTGATGCGAATTGGGGCTTGCGCGCACAGCCTAGTCCGGCATTTAGCAATGTCAGCAACTCGTCGCCGCCTTCAGGCGCCCTTGGAGGACACGTCCGGAGCGCTAGTAACCGCAACTCGCTTACTTCTGGGTACCGCACACACTCGGCTACATCATCGGCATCGGGTTCTTCCGTCTTTGGTGGCGATGACCTTGTCACCTCGCTATCTGCGCCATCACATAAACAAACATTTGACCACGGGGCACTTTACCCTCCGGGGTTGACCGCGGGCGGCGGAGCAGGAGGAGGAGCAGGGCCTATCCGGCGGCATCGCAGCATGACGCCTTCGGTGCGCAACGCCGATGTGGCTGTCAGGCGACCTGGGACTGCTAACGGCACAAGCGGAGATTTCACTGGCGATTCGCCGGGGTCTTCGGCGGGGCTTGGTGTTGGTATTGGTGGCCGGGGGTACCATCCGTATGCTGCGTATGGGTCTAGTGGTAGTTCGCGGCCTACGTCGACGCATTCGAGCCCGTCGACGTATCCTGTTCCGCTTGCGGGGGAGTACGCGGGTCATCCGGGGTTGAGGCGGTCGGAGAGTAGGAATTCGAATTTGGGAGGGGCGATGATGCAGATGATGAATATGAGTATGGATTCGGCTAGTCCTGGAGCGGGTGGTGTGAATGGGCAACAACAGCAGCATCAACAACAGCAGGGGGTGTTCCAGAGCCAGAGTCAGAGTCAGGGTCAGGGTCAGAGCCAGAGGACGAGTTCGCCGTTTATGACGACGGAGAGTCCTGCGGCGTTTACGAGCGAGTTGCCGCCTGTGTTTGGGGGGCAGCAGGGAGTTGCTGGGACGACTGCGGGGTTTGCGCTTGAGAGTGGTGGGATTGGGGATGCTATGAGGGAGCAAGGTGGGTTTGTTATGCAGGGGATTGAGGATGATTCGTCGGCGTTTTTTGCGCATTCGCATCATGCGACGTTGTAGGCGTTGGTCTGAGTCCCCAGCTATAGCATGAGCTCCCAGCACTCTCAACACCTCCCCGACACCCCCCCTCACAATCCCACACCCCCCCGCTTTCCACTGAGACTCCCGACTCCCGACGACTGACGTGGTTTTTTCCTTCTATCGATGATGGATCCTTTCTTGTTTCCCCCCCCCCCCCCGTATCTCTCTCTCGACCATAACTTCGACTTATTGTATTAATCGACGCAAACAACGTATATCAAGGAAATCGTATATCCATCAGCTTTTAATATCCCCCTCCTCGACATGTATTTTTCTTTTTACTTTACTTTACTTTTACCCCCTCCACCCCCCTTTTTTTTCGCCAGTATGTTCTTAATTCGTACATGCCCGCGTTTGGACTCGTGCTTTTTTTGTGTTATCGAGCTTTTTGACTTATATTACTCTCTCTGTCGGAATACGTGTTTTGATTGATTAGTGTATACTCATCCATGATTATCTTTACATCTCCCATCTCTCATCACCCCGTTCTTCGTATCTCTCTCTATTTCATTTAGCTCTATCATAGCATGTGATATTTATTTCTTTTCTTTTCTTTTCGTTTTTTTTCGTTCTGCCTTGTGACAGTTTGTGTATTTAGGATCGCGTCACGTTTTTCCGCTTTGTAGTCAATAGATTTGGGGGGTAGAGATTTGCCCCTTGTAATGTATCTCTTTTTTGTCCTTATTGCATTGGAATGTTGTGTGATTGGAGAATGTCTTAACTCGTGTTGTGGGAACTTTTTGGCACAGAAGCCATATCTGGTGTGTGTCTGATAATTCTGCGGTCTAGAGACATGTATTCTTCGGAACAGAAGCGGGGCGAGAACCGACGTCACAGGTCTGCTGGCTGACGTGTTTACTATAGGAGGGACGGACACTGGGCAGGTAACCTCAGGCTTACAAGTGACAGCTTTCCTTTTTGGAAGGCAGAACTCTACGTGCATAAGAAATAGGATAGCCAAACTCAGTATTACGCAAGGAAACTCTATGAATGTTCTTTCGACAACTTGTCCAGACGACCCAAGCCTCGGCGCCAGCTATGGCTACAGCCCGGATAAATCAGAAACCCAAAAAAAAAAGGCCACACGGGCGTGACCTGAGCCCCAGGAACGGGGGACGCTCGCTTGGTCCTCGCAGTGTGCACGTGGCGTGGTCTCCTTGTTGGGGCTTCGAAATCGGTTGACATCGAGCATCTTGACTTTCTCCCAGTGCCCTCTTCTGCCAACGCAGATCTGGCCTCTGGGGTTGCTTACGCCTGCCCGCCTGCACGACGCCAAAGGGTACGATCGTGATCGCTTTTAATTTTACTTTTCAGCAGGCCGTTTATATTAAGGGCCACGCCATGCCCTCGTTTTTGACCAAGGTGTTTGGACGTAAGAAGGACGACAAGGACTCGCCACGTCGTGTGGCGGACACTGGGCTTCTCGATGGAAAGTTCGAAGCCGTGTCGCCCAGCGCGACAAAGTACCCCGAGGTCGCGAATGAACGCCAGCCAAGGCACAAGGAGAAGGAGTCGCCGTTTAATGTGTTCCGCTCGAAATCTCGTCCGTCTTCCCCAGAGTCGAAGGATCGGCGTGGGGAGGTACCGCATCTCTCGTTGAATCTGCCGGGCCTGAGGGATGAAGAGGCTTCGCGTGAATTGGGCCTTGTCTTCGAAGTAGATCCGGAATCGCAAGTGCTCTCCGAGGATGCGATTGGGAGACGTCGGTTGAGCCCACTCGAGACCCTCATTCTTGTTCGTGCATGCTCAGAGGCTATCATTGAAAGAGGTACGCTCTCCGATAGTTGATTTGTCGTTTCGGCTTATGATGGATTCGTTAGGCCTCGAAACACTTGGGATCATGCACCCTCATTGGTACTCGGCGTCACCAGAGGAACAGAGAAAACTCATCTCACTGTTCTTGAAGTCGTTGGCTCCCAAAGCTTCTATAATCACGCTCTCCACGACACCTTCGGCCATCGCCACAGTGTTCAATTCAGAAATAGCATCTACACAATCACCATATGATGTCGCAGCAGTCCTTCGTTGGGGTCTTCGTCATCTCCAGTTGGAAGGAACGTCGTTTGGCAAGGACGATAATTGGTACAAGACTTTCTTCGATGCGGAGCGATCCGCAGGGTGGCCACCCAATGGGTATTCCTCGACCCTGGCTCCTCTCCTTCCAACGTCCCATTTAGAGTTGCTGACTGCAACTTTGGAACTCTTCTCCTCTCTGGCGGCTCATGCCGAGGCTAATGGAATTTCTGGAAGCAAGCTTTCCAAGTTCTTTGGTCTTTGGCTTCTCACTGTCGAACGCGTACACAAGGAAGATGACTGGTCTACATTCTACGCGAGATGGGAAAGAACAGGTCGCATGCTCGAACATTTGTTCCTTTCGCGCATCAGGTACGTTTGGAGGTTTTTTCATTTCCCAAACGGGCGTCTGACTCCGTGATAGGGATGATGCGACAGAGTCTAGAATGCCTACGCGTCTACTCGAACTCATACAACGCTATCCCTATCAAACCGGTCCTGAAACAGACCTCCTGGCTCGCCCACGTTTCTCCACTATCATACATGACGCGTTGTTCGTCCGCATCGAGACCGAGCTCTCAGCCACAGCCGATCAACCATCTCATCATCCACTACGGATCATTTCAGAAGCCTTCAAAGCAGAAGCATCCTTTGACGCTGGTGAACACACAATTCTATGGGAGTCCATCAGGAAGTCTGGCGCTATTGGAGGAAGCTCATCCTCATCGGCCTGCGAGTACCCCGGGCTCAGCCACATTTTCGCTGACGAGACTTTGCGCTTCTTCTCCCTTGTTCCGATGGACATGGGTTCGAGCGCAATAGGATCACCTTCGTTCAACCTTTTCACACGACCCTCCCTCCCTGGTTCATCTTCTTTGGGCGACAAGGATGCGGCCGCTACTGCAGGAGGAGCAGCTGGCAGCAGTCCGCCGAAGCACTCAAAGACCCCTACGAGCCCTATCCCGCCCTCCGACTTGAATAGCCCTATTGGACCAGATTGGATAACCTTTTCCACGTCCGGATTTCTCGGTGATGTGTCAGAGCAACCACCGCTCGCCTCGACACTCATGGAGAAAGAGAGAGACATGGAAGTGACGATCCCTCGACCTTCTTCCCCGCGCCTCAGTCTCTTCAACAGTCGCAAGTCCTCCGATAGGCCACGGACGCCCGCTAAATCCGAGGTACCCAAGCCCTTCCTGCCATCAGCAATTCTGAGTCCAATAAAGTCCGTGTCAAAGTCTACACATGTGTCTCTAGTCCAACTCGACGAAGCGTTCATCGATTTCTGGAGCGATGCGCTTCTTGACCCCATCTCGTCTTCCTGGCCCGCGTTTGTCATTTGTAAACTTAAGAACATTGAGACTGAAGTGGATGGGAAACGCATCCAGTGGCTGGTCGTTGAGCAAGCGTTCAAACGTCCTCCCCCGCCCACGCCTGAAGCGTCGACGTCTTCTCATTCGCATGAGTCGTCGTCCCGCACGAGAACGAGCTCGCCGAAGTCGACCACGAGTGATAGTAGCTTTACGTTTGGTTCGATGTTCAAGAAGTTTGGGTTCTTGTCGAGCCCTGCGAAGCCGGCGACTTCCCTACCTCAGTATAAGGAGGGGACGAAGGGGAAAGGGAAAGGCAAGAAGAAGGCGGCGGGTCCGGTGGTGGGTGAGATGGGCGAGATTCTGCGTGAAGAGGGCGAGAGCGGCAATGACAATAAGGAGAAGGAGAAAGGAAAGAAAAATGAGACGGTCCGTGTGAGGGTTCCCTCGCCTAAGCCGAAGAAGTCGGTTGAGGTTTCGCGCCAGTTGGTTATTGCAGCTGTGAAGAAAAGCATCGACGAGGGGAGCAGGACGAATGGTGTTGTAGTGAGCAGTTTGGCTGCTGGGGCTGCGGTGGCTGTTGGTGCGGCTGCTGTTACCGTCGCTGCTGGGACATCCCAGGTCAACAAAGCTGAGGAGCCTGCGCCTGCTCTTGCTGGGGACTCGACTACGAGTGCAGTGCCCTTTGATGTGGCATCTGCCGTTCCTCAACAAGATCACACGCCCGAGTCTGTCAAAGAGGCCAACCTGCAAGAGAAAACAGTTGATGAACCTGTTGTACCGCAGAATGACGAGGTTCCTTCCACTGTTGCAGCTGTTGTTGTGGAGCCGAAAGCTCTCTTGGTGGCTGATTCTGTACAGAGCGAGGCGCCTGCACGTCAACCAATCGTTTCTGAGCCCGAAGCTGCGCAAACTGCTGTTCAGCAGGCTAAACCTGCTGAGGCGGAGGTTGTCTCGGTATCAGGTATGGAAGAGGCTAAGCCCAATGAGCACGTCGCTGAGCATGCTGTAGAGACGATGAAAGTACCCCAAGCCGAAGTCGTACCAGCCATAGAGGAGACTAAGGTTCCCGAACATAAAGCTGCGCCTGACGTTGGAGATGCTGCACCTGAAGCCGTACCCGTTGTGGAAGAAACCAAGGTCCTCCAGCCTCAAACCCCACCTGTCGAAGAAGAAGCCAATGTCCCCAAACCCGAAGCTGCGTCTGTAGTAGATGAGGCAAAGGCCTATACAACCGTCGTCGAGGAGGCTAAAGCTCCTGGGCCTGAATTTGTCCTTTCCCTCAAAGAAGTCAAGGTTCCGGAGTCCGAACCTGCTCCCGTCGTCGAGGAAGCCAAAGTTCCTGAAGACATAGCTGCGTCAGTTGATGACGTCAAGACCAGGGAGCTGGCAGTTGCGCCTATCGCCGAAGAGATCAAGGCACCCGAGCATATTGAGGAAGTTAAGGCTGCAGAGTCTGTCGTCGAGGAGGCCAAAGTTTCGGCACCTGCTGTGGAGGAGGTCAAGGTTCCTGGGCCTGTTCATGATGCTCAGCCGCTTGAGCCTGAAGTTGTCCCTGTCATTGAGGAGGCCAAGGTCCCAGAGCCTGAGGTGGTACCACTTAACGCAGAGATCAAGGCTTCCGAGTCTGACGTCGTATCTCAGACCAACGAGGTTAAAACCAGGGAGCTGGAAGGCGCGCCTATCGCCGAGATCAAGGCACCCGAGCATATTGAGGAAGTTAAGGCTGCAGAATCTGTCGTCGAGGAGACCAAAGTTTCGGCACCTGTTGAGGAGGAGGTCAAGGTTCCTGGGCCTGTTCATGATGCTAAGCCACTTGAGCCTGAAGTTGTTGTCCCTGGCATCGAGGAGGCCAAGGTCCCAGAGCCTGTGGTACCAGTTAACGCAGATATCAAGGCTTTCGGGCCTGATGTCGTATCTACGACCAATGAGGTCAAGACCAGGGAGCTGGAAGTTGCGCCTATCGCTGAAGAGATCAAGGCCCCCGATCATGAAGCTGCGCCTGTTGTAGAGACCAAACCTGCTGAAGTTACACCCGTCACGGAGGAAGCCAACGCACTCAATCTTGAAGATGTACCGACTGTCAAAGAAGCCAAGGTTCTAGAGCATGAAGCACCACCTTTTGAGGAGGAAAAGGTTCATGAGGTCGAGATTATGCCCAATGTCGACGAGGTCAAGCCTAGGGAGCTCGAAGTCACGCCTATTGTCGAGGAGACCAAAGTTCCCGAGGATGAGGTCGTACCTGCTGTACAGGAGAACAAGATAGTTGGAACTGAAGCTGCATCAGTCGTGAAGGAAACTGAAGCTTCCGAACATGAAGTAGCTCCGACTGTCGATGAGCTCAAGGTCCCAGAGCCTGTACCAGTCGTGGAAGATGAAGTCAAACCTGAAGCCGTTAAGGTTCAGCCCACGGAGCGCGAAGTTGCATCCACCGCCGATCAGACTAAAATTCCTGTCTCTGCCATGGAGGAGACCGTGACTGAGCCAGAGTCGATACCCATCGTTGGAGAGGGCCAAACCCCAGTTATCTTCCAAACTCAGGAAGAGGTTGCCAACGAAACGATGACCAAAGGTATGTCCTTTTTCACATAGTATAATTCTTCCAGTCATTCATCAAACTCGTAGATCTTCATGACGAGCACCCAGAGGTTGAGCCTGAAACAATCATCCCTGCAAAGGCAGTCCTTGCTGAACCCGTAGCCGAGGCCAAAGTTCCCCAATTGGAAACAGAAGAATACCAAATTCCTGTTCGAGCCTTCGAACCCGAAGCAGAGGTTCTTCCCATGGAGGAAAAATCTGAACCTGTTGTAGGGAAGGTAGTCGAACCCGTCGTCGAAGACGTTGCAAAACCCAGTGGTGAGGGAATCAACCAGTCCGTTGCTGCCGAGGTCAATGAACCTATTGTCCCAGTGACCACTGAGTCTGTTGCTAAACCTCTTGTCGAGAGAACCGCTGGACTCGCTACTGTACCCGTTGTTGGGGAGGCTGTTCAGCCTGTCGTTACAGAGGCTCATGAAGTTATTGTACAAACTGCAGAACCTGTTGTCGAAAAGACTGTTGAAACCGCCGAGGAGCCTATTATCAAAGAGCTTGCTCAGCCTCTTGTCCCAGAGTCTCATCAACATATCGTCGAGGAGCCTGTAGAATCTGTTAAGCAACCTGTTATTGAAGTACCTTTCCAGCCTCTTGTCCCAGAGTCCCAACCACTTATCGTCGAGGAGCCCTTAGAACCTGCTAAACAACCTGTTGCTGAGGAGAGAGCTGAATCTGCAGCTCAACCAATTATTGAGGAGGCTACTCTGACTCTCGTCGAGGAGATGCATGAACGTGTAGAAGCTGCTGTACCTGTCGCTAGGGTCACTGCCGAACCTGTCATTGAGGAGATCGCTGAGCCTGAGCCGGTTCTCGACAAGAGCGCAACTGATGACAAGGTTGCGGAACCACGGAAGTTCGTTGCCAACGAAGAGGTACCTGCTAAAGAGCATGTCGAGGATGCTCTTGTCGAAGGGGGTTCGGTACCAGCTGAAGCTGTACTTATCAAGGAAGAGGCTTCACCAGAAGTGCCTATTGCAGAAGGTGATTACATTTATATACAAAGTGCATGTCTAAAAGTTGACAGTGGTCCATCCAGATGTTAAGGCGTCCGTTGAGGAAGTACCTGCTGCTGTTTCTGCCATTGAAGCACCTATTGTGGAATCCGTTGCAGAGGAGCCGTTCAATGCCGTTGTAGAGGAAGTAAAATCTTCCGCAACTAAGGAAAGTGCAGAAGTCTCTACAGGTACTACTACCGAGGTCGTTATCTCAACCCCAGAAGAAGTCAAAGAGAACCCTGCTTTAACAGCTCCCGTCCCTGAAAACGACGTTGAAGATGTTCCAGCTCCCACAATAAAAGTCGCACCCGTTGTCGAAGAGCCTGCTATTTCGGTTTCAAATTCAGTGGCTGCTCCTACGCCTGTAGAAGTCGTCGCCAAGGAAGAATCTGCAACGGCAGAATCTGATATTGTCAAGGCCAAGGAGGAAACTTCACCGCAGGCTGCTTTCGAAGGTGATGAGTCTTCCTCTATACTTTTGATGTAAGGCGACTGATACATCCCGATACGTCAGTCGTTGAGACGCATCAGGAAGAACCCGTTGTTGGAGATACTATTCCAACGGAATCTGAACCAGTTTCTCTTATTGTAGAATCAACCATTGGGCGAACTCTGGAACCCGTGATCTTACCTGCCGAACACGCACCCGTTGTCGAAGAGCCTATCGCTGCTGTCATCGAGAACGCCCCTGTTGTTGGACTCAAAAAAAGTGATGCTCCTGCCTCAAAAGAAGCTCTTTCGGAAGATTCCGCTCCAGTTGTCACACAAAGTGCTGCTTCCGTAGAGCAAGTCGAAGAACCTGAGGCTGAGCGGTCTACACCTGTCAAGGCCGAGCCATTGTCAACCCCCTCAGACATTCCAGCAGCAGAGAGTACTGCTACTGTCGAACCCGGCAATGCTGCCACAAAGGAAACCGTCGTCGAAGAGCCAGCGCCATCGGCGACACGATCCGAGAACGCTACTGAGCCTATAGAGCAGACTTCTGCCCCTGCACCTCAGGAAGCTGTTACACCCAGCGTGGAGGAACACACTGTTTCGGTCGCGGAACCTGAGCATCAACTCGAAATACGTGCACCAGCCGAGCCTGTCCTATCCACCGACGTAGTTCAGGAAGAGATGAGTGTTCATGCCCAGACGAAAGAGGTCGCGCCCGCCGTTGAAGAACCTACGTCAACGACTGTAGAATCTGAGGTGGAGGTAGAACATGAGACGTCCGCTCGCACGAAAGAAAATCTGACCGGCGTTGAGGAGTTTACTCAATCAGCCGCTGCAGAGCCTGAGTCTAAGGTCCCAACTCTTCTTCAAGTGGAACCTGTTCCGACCATTGCAATTCAGACCATCGAGGATAGTACACCCATTGTCAAGGAATCTGCCTTATCCGTTCCAGCGGAATCTGCCCCAGTCGCTGCAGATCAACCTGCAGAGAGTACTGGTGTCGTCGAGCCTGAAGAGGAGACTCCTGTACCCAGGAAAGAAGTTGCACCCATCGTCAAGGAGCCTGCTCTCTCCGCTGCAGAACCTGAGACCATTGCGGACACTCCAGCCCCTGCGACTGGGGAAGTCGCGGCCTTCGTTGAGGGATTTACACCATCGGTCAAAGTTCCTGCTGTGCCGGCTGAAGCTGAAGCCGTTCCAGTCGATACAGATCATTCTGCAAAGGAGAGCACCGATATTGCCAACAAAGAGTCTCCCGCTCCTGTCTCGATAGAAAAAGAAGTTCTGCCTATCGTCGACAAACCTCAAGCTGGAGCCAACCTTGCTCCCATGGAGGTCCAGCCGATGTTGACCGAGAATGGCACAGAGAGAACTCCTGTACCCGTGCTCGAGGCACCCATCATAGAGGAGCCTGCGCCTGCGAATGTTCTTGAACTGGAGTCTACGCCCAAAGTTCATTATCCGCCCACCTCAGCTCCTGCCGATGGCCCTGTGGAAGATAACATTGCCGTAGGCAATTCTACAGAGACTTCCGCAACCGAAGTAGCACCCAATGTCAAAGAGCCTGGACCTTCACCCTCAGCCGCGGCTGAAACTCAGTCTATTCCGGTTGCTCAAGATGAGCTCAAACAGGAGAGTGCTCTTGTAACCCATGCGTCAGATGAAACTTCTATGCCTGGGGCAGAGGAGGTAATTGTAGACGTTGCTAAAGAGCCCATAGCTGAAGAGCCAACGCCATCGGCTACAGAATTCCAGGCTCAGGCTGAAGCTCCTGCGCACACCAATACCGAGCCCACTAAGACCGAAGAGAAAGCGCCTATCGTCGACTCCAAAGAGGAAATTCCTGCGCCCATAGTCGAGGCAGCTCCAGAACACCAGGAGCCGAAACAAGCTCCTGCGCCCCCCCAAGTTGATGCCCCAGCCATCGCAGAAGAGCCCAATCAGAAACCTTTCCTCATCGAATCCGCCGCAGACACTTCCGTTCCTATATTAGAAGGAGCCACGTTCATTCCTGAGGAACGTAATACAAGCGTAGACCGTGAAGTTGCGGCATTTGACGACGTTGTACCCAGTCAAATCACAGATGAGCCCATGAACGAATCTTCTACTATTGCCTTGGAGTCCATAGCGGCTTCTGTTCCCGTGACCGAAGATATCTCTGCCCCGCTCGCTGACGAAGTTAAACTACTTGCTGTAGAATCTGAGCCTGCGCATGCTACCGTTGAACCTGTTCCAGCTGTCGCAGGAGAATCGGTCAAGGAGAGTGTTCCAATTGTTGAACACGCACCAAATACAGAGGTTTCCGATAAGGAGGTTCCCATTGTCAAGGAAGATACGGTGTCGGTGGGGGCGACGACTGTCGAGGAAAACCCTGCAAAGATAGAAGTTACGCCTGCCGTTCAAGGTCAGATGATGTTTCGAGATCATCATGATGTAGAGTTGACTTTAGTGGGGTTCAGATACAACAGAGAGTTCGAACTTGGTTCACGAGACAACTAATAGATTAGTATTAAAAGATGACGCCATCGTGGTCGCAGGTACGAGGAACCAACTTATCTTTAGCATGAGAAATGCTGATGTCGAATCCCAGAGAACGGAAACGGTCATTCGGCGGCTGCGAAGGAAGAGGAAAAGCCCGCGAAAACAAGTGTCTCGTTGGAAGTTCCTGATATCAGTGCAGCGGCATCAGCTAAAGACTCTAGAGACTAAGCGTTTGTGTCATCCTTGACAGTTGTACGTGTCTTTCTTCGATAAGTTTTGCATTGGCGAACTCATTGTTTTCAATCTATCTAGACCTTTACCTCAATCGCAACATGATATACCCGATATTCGCGATCTTGAATACCCACACAAATCACTGTCTTCTATATGCTAACGCTTCTCCTGCATGTTATCATTTTGTCTACATTCATTCTTCCATGCTTTATCCTGTCTTTTATCGTTCACGACTTCTTATGCGTTACCTCCATCTCCATAACGGTTCCCTCACTATTTTGACTAGTTCTTTCTAATCTATCGCCGGATCTCTTTATACCTACTTGTACTTCGTCCGTGGACATGCATTAGAAAGATACATATCTCTCTCCTGCTCACGCTCAACCAGATGGATGGCGGACTCACTCTCATTTACAACCCTTTCTTTTACTCACACTTGTTCTCGTTCACAAGGATACTTGATCTGCATCCGGATATTCTCATGATCTATCTATCTATCGTACGTTATAGTTTCTCGTACCTCTCCCTGTTGGCTCTCTTTCCAAATGATTATCGCTGTTTCTTTTCCATGAGAACCTGTCGATGAAGATCAGCAGGTACATTCATGTCGGCATGCATGTTTGACCATGGATCACTCATTGTCCGACTTCCTCACAGATTCCGCGGATGGTGTGAGCGCCACTTTAGCCCCGAAAGCGGGCACTGGCGAGGACTATCTCGTCTAAGCCTTGAGAAACGAACTTTCCCTTCGCTGATTTTTTAACACCTCGGAGTACATTTCTAGGAGCTTGGTTGCCGCATTTCACAAGCTTGTTGTAAATAAGCGCTATCTAACAGACAATGAGAGCCAATGGAACGCATCCATTTGATGTATCATAAACATGATACATCCCTCGGACATCTAAGTATGTCTAAACTACTCTCGGAGACTTGGCCAATGACCGTTATCGTGTCAGCTGCACACACTATCGCCGCATCCTTCGCCGCAGTCGAAGACCTAATCTCTCAATCTCTTTCGTGAAGATGTAGACAAGACTTATAGAGGAATTGAAGTGAGACATTACACACGTTGGCGATGAATGGAACCTTGTTATGTATAAACGATATGAAGTCGGACTCGGAGAATGACGTCTTCAGGGAATCTACCTCAGTCCTGATTTCCTATAAATCCATCCATCCTCCGAACCGACAACGGAGGCTCCCTTCCCTTTCCCACCATGACTTCCACCATCGACCCCAAGTCCATTGGCAGACCTGCGCATCCTCGCCGCCGCCATGTCCGTACATTGACCGGTGAGCTCCCTTCAGGAATCGGATGACAGACCTCATGAACTCGCGATCGATAGGCTATTTTCCAGAGAAAGACGCGTCTGGAAAGGAAAAGTGGCCCAGAGGAGATGAGAAAGTGTGGAAAGAGGGGATGCGGAGATTGGACACCGGTACGTGCATAATCGTCTTCAATGTCTGAAGACACTCGGACTCATTTTGAGTTGATTGACGGGATCAGATGTTGGATCTATCACTAAGTCGTTTGTGAACCATGTCCAGACATCCTTGGCGCGCCAGGCGTACAATCTAGGTGGGTATATGCGTACTTTTTGCGCATGTCGAGTCAACTGGAAGATTGCGATAGATGATCTTGGTGCGTACCAGGCCGCAGCACTATCTGCCCGGGACAATCTCCTGGTGAGGAAGATCTTTTGATCCTTGCATTCATTTGGTAACAATGCATGCATGATCCAGGTCAACTGGAACAAGACACAGACTGACTACATGCGCAAGGCTCCTAAGAGGGCCTACTATCTCTCCCTCGAGTTCTTGATGGGTCGGACGTTAGACAATGCCGTGCGCATTGTTCATCTCCCTGCGATGTCTCTTCATTGATAATCGCCCTTCGTTAGCTGCTCAACCTCGGGTTGAAAGATCAGTTCTCGGAAGGAATAGACCGCCTTGGCTTTTCCATGGAGGACATCCTCGACCAAGAACGCGATGCTGGACTCGGTAATGGTGGTTTGGGACGTCTCGCGGCGTGTTACTTGGACTCCTCGGCATCTCAGGTTTGTGACATTTCGCGATGTCGTCATATTTATTCTTGTCATTCTCGGCTTATCTTTTCACCGCAGGAACTTCCGCTCTGGGGTTATGGATTGAGATACAAGTACGGTATATTCCAGCAGCTCATTTCGCCTGAAGGCAATCAGCTCGAGGTACTTGACTTTGTTTATACCGTCGTCGATCGACTTTGATCGTGACCTTTTACTTTCAGGCTCCTGACCCATGGCTGAATCACCAAAACCCCTGGGAGGTACGCTTCCAGCTATATGTGCATACTACATGTCCGTAATAACGTCTCTACTAGCTACCGCGTATCGATGTCTCTTACGAGGTACGTTTCTATGGCCAATCCCAAAGGCTTAACGACGGCACACCCCGCGCTTCATGGACGGGCGGCCAAGAAGTCCTCGCCATTGCATACGACTTAATGATTCCTGGATACCACACAACAACCACGAACAATTTGAGGCTTTGGGAGAGTAAGCCGAAGAGAGGGTTTGATCTAAACTCGTTCAATGGTGAGTTTTGCCTGAAACATTGGACCTGTGGTATGGCGATATTGATGTTGGATCTCTTTGGGGCGTAGCGGGGAATTATGAAGGTGCGGTTGAAAGCTCGAACAGTGCGGAAGCGATTACGTCTGTGCTTTATCCAAATGATCATACGTGAGTACCTGTTAGTTTTTTGGAGCCTACCTGTACTGAAATTTGTGCGGTAGTACATGTAAGTGTCTCGTTGTTTATAACGCGGGTATGGACTTCGACACGGTTTCTAGTCGGCAAGGAACTCCGTCTCAAGCAACAATAGTCCGTTTTCCCTCTTCCTACTCTCCGCCTCCTTCTGACCGTCTCTATGACACAGTTTCTGGACCGCCGCAAGTCTCGCAGACATCCTTCGCCGCTTCAAGAACCTCGGTAAACCTATTGAGGAGTTCCCTGAATGTACGCTCTTCTCCTACTTCCTCCTTTTCGTCTTTCTAACACTTTTCTTCATTGGTTAGATGTTGCTATTCAGCTCAACGACGTCCGTCCCTCTTCCACCCAGAAAACTTTTGGTTTGACGCTAACGAGGATATTAGACACACCCCACGCTCGCCATTCCCGAGCTCATGCGCATCTTCATTGACGAGGAAGATCTTTCGTGGGACAAGGCGTGGAGTATTGTTACTCATACGTTCTTCTATACTAACCACACTGTGCTTCCTGTGCGTCCGTGTCTCGACGATCCTCGTGTTTGAGTGTTCTCTGTTGAACTTTATGGACAGGAAGCTTTGGAGAAGTGGCCCGTTGATTTGATTGAACATGTATTGCCAAGGCACATGCAGATTATCTATGATATCGTAAGCATGTCTTTCTGTCGTTCCATGTTCCTCACATTGATTATACTTGGCAGAACTTGTGCGTTGAAAGCTTAATGAATACGGTGCATCGAGATGGATAGACTAATAAATATACGAAAGGTGCTTCCTTCAAGCTGTAGAGAAGAGGTACCCTGCAGATCGGGACCGGTTGGCGCGTATGTCTCTTATAGAAGGTGGGGAAAATTTTGCAAGTCGACGTAGTGATGGAAATTGACCAGCTTCGTGATTAGAGGGTAATCCTAAGCAAGTCAGGATGGCATACCTGGCATGCATTGGTAGCCGTAAGGTCAACGGTGTTGCTGAGGTACGACCGATGTTATATTTCTTTGGAATCGGTCACCGATTTGGTGCTACCCTAGTTGCATAGCGAGCTTGTACAGACGACAATTCTCAAGGACTTTGTTGAATTTGAGGGGATCAGCAAGTATGATGTTATATGAGTTTTGTAAGTCGTATTGTCACTGACGTTTTTCGTAGGTTTGGCAATGTTACCAACGGCAGTAGGTGAATCTACTTGTGTCTGAAACAAGGATTTAACAAACCTCACCTCATAGTTACCCCTCGTCGTTGGCTCGATCAGGTAATGCCCCTTCTACACCACCCTACAATATTATCTAACTATCTATGCTAATACAGTGCAATTTTGAGCTTAGTGCGCTCATCTCTAAGGCACTCAAACTAGACAAAGCAGTTTGGCTTAAAGATCTCACCAAGCTTGAGGGTCTTCTGCCGTTCGCGGAGGACAAGGCATTCCGCAAGGAGTGGGCTGCAATCAAGCAACGTAATAAGGAGCGTTTGGCGCGCCATGTGCAGGTCACGCTTGGGTTGACGGTCAATACGAGTGCAATGTTTGATGTGCAGATCAAGGTGGGTTGTAGCTTTGATCTATTGCGAATTTCTCGCTGAATTCTGGCGGCTGTTAAGCGTCTACATGAGTATAAGGTTTGTGTTGAAATCATAGTCTAAGTCCTCTTGCTAATCACTGTCAATGTGCAGCGTCAAACTCTCAATATCTTAGGAGTTATACATGTGCGTTTTTGTTCAAGGCGAAGTTACTCAGTTCTCACACTTCGTGTAGAGATATCTCACTCTTAAGAACATGACTCCCGCTCAGAGGAAGAAGGTCAACAACCGCGTCGTCTTCTTCGCTGGAAAGGCTGCTCCTGCATGTAAGTGCAGCGTCTTGTCTCTCTGATTAGACCTGATCACCTGTTGATACCGTTTTAGATTACATCGCGAAACTGGTAAGCAGTCTTTTTCCTTGATCGTATTCTGGATGTTCTCATTCAAAGCGATCAATAGACAATCCGCCTGATCGTCAACGTTGCACGTATCATCAACGCTGATCCTGAGACCAAGGACTACCTCACGCTATACTTCCTCCCTGACTACTCCGTCTCTCTCGCTGAAGTCCTCATCCCCGCATCTGACATCAGTCAGCATATCTCTACCGCTGGTACTGAGGCATCTGGAACCTCGAACATGAAGTTCTGCCTCAACGGAGGATTGTTGCTCGGTACGGTTGATGGTGCTAATATCGAGATTGCGGAGGAGGTTGGGGAGAATAACGTTTGTGAGTGTTACTAATTGATACTCCTTCGAGCTCACGATAACACATTCTGTTCGGTTACAGTCTTTTTTGGACATCTTACTCCGTATGTCAAGCATATGTCTGTGTCTAACGACGTTCCTGATGATTTGTGTCCTATAGCGCCGTGGAGGATTTGCGCCATCAGCACTTGTACCACCCCGTGCCCATCGAGGAGAAGTGTCCCGCTCTAGCACACGTTCTCAACCAGGTTTCCGCGGGTATTTTCGGTGATGGCGAAGTATATGAACCGTCAGTCTCTAATTCAGCCTATCTTGTCTGAGATTTCGCTGATCTCGCACTAAAGGCTCCTCAACACCATTAGACAAGGAGACTATTACTTGATCACTGATGATTTCGATTCCTGTGAGTCGTTCCTCTTCAAATTGCGTCTACGCTTTCTCACACCTCTCCTTTGTGTAGATATCGCGGCATTGGCTATGGTTGACGAGGCGTACAGAGACAAGGAGGAGTGGATTAAGAAGTCGATTAGAACTACCGCGAAGGTCCGTTTCATCCCCAGGCTTATGGAGTGCGTCCTGATAAGTTTTTTTTGCGACAGATGGGCAAATTTAGCTCAGATCGCGCTATCAATGAGTATGCAGAGAGTTACTGGAACATCGAGAAGACTCCCGTGCAATAAGGATTAGACTTTACGGAAAATATCTCTCAAGGACAGCAGACATTGATCATAAATCCTACCATGTATACTAGTGTCGTATTAGGTTTGTAAAATTCGGTTCATGCTAGAGGAAGGATGTTAGGCACTTGAAAGTCGAGACTACAAAATTCCATGAATTCATTCTCAATCGTACAAATTTCTCATGTACATTGGATACATGACGGCGGGTAATAAAACAATATTTCAAATTCCAAGCAGTTTGTCGGAATGCCTATCCGGTGAGATTATGAGGCCAGGCGCGAGTTCGCAGGCCTCATTGAAGGATCCTTGCGAAAGGCGGTCTGCAACGACATTGTCATTCGCAGAAACTTTAAGAACCTTCAACTTGTTCTTATGCTTGATCATGACATCCGCCACGGCTTTAAGGAAGCGGTTGCATTCGGGAGTGCAGTGGAAGGTGTTAAACATCTTCACTGTCCCTGGGTTGTCTGTGTATATGACTATTTTTGATGAAGAACGCCCGCGGTATGCTGCATCACGAAAAGCTGACGCAACACAGAGTGCGCTAAAGAATAGTTCGGGTTTCGACGGCGCACTGTAGGTCTTGTCGAAATAGTAACCAATGCTAGGCTTCAGGACCGGATACCAGAACGTGCCAAAATTGTGTTTCGAGCTAGTATATAATGTGAAGTCAGCGTCTTCTGGTTTCCATGCCCGTGCATCTTCTAGAATCCTGACGCCATCCAGATGCCTCGAGTTGATGTGGTGAAGTGCCCACTTCAGATCATTTCGAATCGCAGTATCGCATAATATCTGTGTGTTCGACCCGCCAATGTTACGATCTACTTCACCAATTTTGTCGTAGATATTGGTGAGGGCCGGACGGAGCAATGGAAACACGTTCAATGCCGCATTCATAACGCCTGCAAATCGCTGGAACTCCTTGAGGCTAAACGCAGGAGCCACCCCATCTGGCTGGGCAATGAATTTCTTCAGTCCTTCAATCAGCGCCGCCTTTCCGTCAGCTGGAAGTGTCATCGTCATTTTATTAGCATCAACGTCGATGCCAATAATGGGGAGAGGATTTCCGGATAGCTGCTTCTTCTCCTTGTGAGGGATACCAAGGACATCCCAGAGCTCGAGGAGTTTACACTGGTCCCGCGGCATCTTGCGCTTATAGGGCGTATAATAATCAGTTTCTTCAGCGTCGCAAACTCCGTATACATCATCATTATAGCAGAAGGGACGGTCGATTTTGTACACATGTTCGGCGATCCACATGACGAGGCTGTTAACAGAGCCCCATATCTTGAACGATGCCCGACCTCCAAACGTGTTGTTACGGTCAACGTAACGCTTTCCATCAATGGTATTGATCTGTTTAATTTGCCAATGCGGATGCATTGGACAATGTCTGTAAGCTTCCGTCACATCAGATTTCCATAAAGTAAGTTTTCGACCCTTTGCATGAGCCAGAAGGAGTTTCTGTCCGAGGTGCCTCATGTCATCGAGAGGCATTCCCGATATGTCTTCGTAATTTATCATTGAATTCAGGGGATACCTCCCGCCTGAATGGTTTGTGATGAGTCGAAAATCGGAAGTTCCACGCTTTGGAACGACATGGATAGGAGAACTATACATTCCGGGAAGCAAATCCCTGCCGAATGACTCCGAGAACCTCCCTTTACTAATCTCTATGTCTCTTTGGTCGCGGATAAACTTGGCTGCCGCTAGACTGCGAGGCATCTTAAGGGAGCCATCGTACGTCGTAGGGTAATTCTCTATGCGAGTGTCTGCAAATGGCCAAAAACCTTCCCGAAGGCCTTTACAGACTGAGGCAACGAATGCACGATTTGGATGACCAGCGAGAAGGCCTTCAAAAATGTCCACTTTGATCGGTGTCTCTATTCTAAAGAGGTGGGGGTTTTGGGTCACGGTTTCGAACACGACTGGATTGCTGAGCTCGGCTTCAGGTGGACTGGGTAGGGGTTGCGCCGTTATAGACCAGTCGGCCAACGTCTTCAAAGAGGCATCGTCCTCGCCCCAGTAATTATATCGCATGTATCTGGGTCGCATCCCACAAATGACCTCTCTGAATACATCGCTGGACATGTTCAAGTCCTGATATTGACTGTCTTCAAGACTTTGGGAAATGTAGGAAGATCTAGTAACCATCAGACAAGGTCGAGGGAACAAAGAAAGAGGATGCGCACGGCTTGATGAAGTCCTCCAGATGGTCCCTGGGCCGCTGAGCCTTTGAAGGCAGTGGAAGTTGTCCTGTGTTCGATGGAGCAAGCGCCGCGCGCCTATCGTCTTGTTCAAAAGTGCTCTCTTCCCGCCATAATCCTGGATCGATGCTCAAGGCCTCCGCAGTGTTGTGGTCATCTATTTTCAGGATTGCATCCTGAAGAAATTCGTGCTGCCGATAGAGTGCAATCTCTTCGTCAAATCGTGTTTCAGCTCTTGGATTTCTCGCCGCGCTGATCTCAGCAATGTCCTCGAGCCAGAGCTGAGCGACTATTCGGTCTATCTCTGGGTCACTCTTGTTATGCTGTGGCATGCTTGAAGAAGACGAATGCTGGCCCATAGATGATGGTCGTTTAAAGTAAAGATACCTCGGACATGGGTTGATTAACTCGCAAAGACGCCTGACGATAAGTATGACTGTGAGAGCATTCTGTCTTGTACAGAAGCGAGATAGGCGCTCACACCACATAAAGAAGAGATATCGCCACATGGGCAGCTGCCAAGTACATCAGATATAACAATGAAGAAGAGCACAGCAGTCAACAGGGGACGATATCACAAAAGGCTAAACATAACTAGCCTCAGCCATTTTATGGAATAATACGAAAGTGCTTCTGAGGCATCAACAAGGAGCAAGAATGCCATTCCAAGATTCCAAGACTATGCATACACACTGAAGTTAATAGAGATCGCGTCTGAATGTTTAAGGTACTTGCCATGCGAAGTAATTTAACGCCCATTCCACACCCCGCTGTCATGGGACCAAAATCATTGCAGAAATTGGAACTGCTCACAAAAGAGTTTGATGGCACCCACCTATTGCCGTCGCCTTTTTGGGCAGGCTAGCGAAGCTGTGGGGGCTCCTTGAAGTTGGTTTCTCAGTTGCGCAGCGCGTGCACGTAATAAGCTTTCGAATGTTTCAAGAGAATCCGAGGAATGCAATGGTGAACAGCAACGCCTTCACAGCAGAACTTTCGATGCGCACAGTTATCGGGAACAGGATATACTGAAGAAAATTCCTCCGGCTGGTTATCGTAATTAGGTACTGCATGCGAAACTATGTGTATATCGTGCCACGTGGAACCTGGAGGGTTAGAACCCTCTAATTACGAGATCGTAAGGCATGCAGCCAAAAATGCAATGGACTAAACCCACGACTGGAAAATGTCAGAGATGATTACCGCCCATCAGCTTACGGGAGACGAAACATCGATTCATCAATTTCGCCTCTCCGGCCCCCCTTATCATGCCTTTCATCTGCTTCATCTATGTTGATTTTACCTGACTTCATTTTAGCTACTTGCGAAGAGATAAGACCATCTGCGACCTAGGCACATAAGCAAGCTACCCTTGACTCTTCTAGGATTTTCCCTGCTCTGTGAACATCAGACGTCTAGCAACTTCGCGATGCGGGTCCTGATTAAGGTCTAGATGGTGGTGCATTGGTGGTAACGGTAATGGGTGTGCTCGATGCCCTAGCTGACATAGCTTCGCCCAATCAGTCTTCCAAAAACGAATCGGAGGTGGAAAGAAATAACTCTGTCGAACTGTAGGAATGACTTCAAACAGAAGCGCACGAGAAAAAAAAAAGACAGAACAGCGGGACGTGTGCAGAAAACCCATCGCGTATGGATAAATGGTTCGCTATTGATGAACCTGAGCAATCGAAAAGAAGTTTTCGTAAGAGCCCATGAGATCTGCCTAGTATATGTATCGTCGTCGCTCCCTACTTATTTTTGTGATACATACGGTGTCTTTTATATGCTGGTAGTGATATCAGAGAAAAGGGCAGTAACTCTTTCTCACGATCACTTCTTTCCAATCTGAGCGAGGGACGATCGGAAACAACTCCGAGGGGAGTGCTTCTTGCAAAACCTAAGAGGTTTCTAGCCGGCAAAGAATTTTGTCCAAGTCTACTTTCCAGGTTCCTCCTTCTCTTCAAGTGCTAGGGTAGTAACACCAGAATACTTACCTTTTTAGAACTCGTTCATGTAAACGGTTGGTCGTCGGATTTTATCTTGCCATTCCAATGAGTAAACAAAAAATTCTACACGTGCGAGAACGTATTGACTCTAATGGAGATTTCACAGCGCAAGAAGTCATCTGCCTCCAAGGACCCAAGATGGCTGAAACCGTTCTCACTACAAGTTGGCGCGAGCAAGTTGAGGTCGGCTCACCACATCGCTGACCATCAAGGTAATCGATTACGTGCGCAGCGTACGCACGCCATCAGATGACAATGCCTACACACCTGTGCTATATCTGAGAACCCGAAAGAATTATGAAAGAACCTTGAACATACCAGGATAAAGTTTGGCAGGCGATATCTACATTCTTCGCAGCGGGCCGCACCATTCTCTCTCCTCCAAACGTGTCGAATACAATCATGGTTGTCGCGGAGCGTATTCGCCATTTGGCGAACTCGCTCTTGGAACAAGAGTGGTGCTATCGGTGCCCTTCCAACATTCATTTGTTCAACTCTGTGGTTTGCAGTTTCGATCAGTCGATCCTCATCCCACTGTGGACAACTGCAGTTTTTCCATGGGATAGCACATACATAACAGAATTCGAATCGACAACGACAGGTCATGTGGTAACAACCAACTTGGAGCTCGACGATGGCCTTACATCCGGGACAAGTCTGCCATTTTTCGGACTTTGCAAGTTTATGCAATTCGAGGATTGATTGATTTTCTGTGCAATCATCACCCGGATGTGCTGGCTGCCGACATTTGGAACAGATGAAGATACTGCATTTCTTGCACAGAATGTGTCCAAGGGTATTCTCAGATGAGCCTAGGAAGATCGAGCACGTCGGCGTTGGACAATAGATCCGGTTAGCTGCTGGGATGTCGAACTCAATTTGCTTCGATTTGTATAATCGAAGAAGGTTGAAACCGAGTAGAGGAGTAATATCCGAGTCCAGAAATGCCTTTGAACAGCATCGTGGAGGATATAGTGATTCATCACGGGTTGCAGCTTGGATCAAGTCAGCTATGCAACCTCCACAATATGCATGACCACAAGGGGCTTTGAGGTATGCAGTTACTTTAACAGGGTCCCCGCAGCTTGTACACTCAATCCTAATGAACATGGCCTCAGCTCGAATGATTAAGACGAGATCGCTCTTACTTTGGTACACGAGGCATCTGGATGCTTTCAACAGCACGAGCTTTTCCTTTGGACGAAGACTGCTTGTCTAGAATGCTAGTACATCCGTAGGCAGACCATAAAGCAGGAGATAGAAGTCAAGAAACGTACACAATCGATGATCGGGTAACAGCGTCCACGCCATGTTTCCCAGTCGCTTTTCTGCTGCTGCTGAGTGCGGACCCCTCCGACAACCTAATCCAGTGAATTAGTACAGATATCCAACAAGGATAGGAAGTGATACGTACGACTCAGAGAGGCCAGAGAAGGAGGGGTCTTGCACTAGACGCTGGGCATTTGATGGTGGTGGAAGCTCCCCTCCATTCGACAAAGCAAGTGCTGCCCGTCTATCATCCTCCGCAGCTCGTTCTGTAATGGCAAGCACACTTAGGAAGCGATGATCTGTACCGATCGCGTCGTTCAGGCTCATTGCCATAGCATGGTCGTTGATCGTCCTGATGGTGCTTTCCCAAAATTCATGTTGCATCCTCAACGCCAATTCTTCGTCAGACAATGGTGCATCGATTCGAGCCTTTCCCTTGCGTCTCGCGCTGATCTCAGCAATATCCTGGAGCAGCAGCTCAGCAATCAATTTAGATGTTGCAGCGTCAAGATCGTCTAGTTCCAACATTGGGGTGAGGGTAGGAAAAGCCGACGAAGACTCCATGGCGATGATGGTACTGTAAGAGATCGATTTGCAGTTGTGTACGTGTTTTAGACGCCAAGCAAATAGTTGGCATCATTTCCGAAGTACTTTTTCTACTACGTAAACGGAAAAAAATAGCGACGCATGGTCAATTGATATCAGAACGCGAGAAACATTTCCAGTCAGCAGAAAGAATGCTACAACGAGCACCGGAGGCACACATTTCGAGCTTACACATTGAAGCGTAAATGAAACCAAGTGAAACAGTAGTACGGTGACCAAGTTGTACCTATATGCACAAATGTCTCAAGAATCAGTGAAAATATAAAATTCGGTCCAAAGAGTACTGACAAATGAAAGCATTCAGCATTTGCATTTGCATTGGGCCATCAGGCTGCCGCAGCCATAACAAAAATTCGAGCTGCATCGGCAAACCATGTGATTACATCCAGCCGTCCTTTCAACGATGGCACGACACTTTGGGCATGTCTGCCAACGTTGTTCTTGCGCTAATTTCTTGACAGATAAGTTTGAGATATTTTCGGTACAGCTGTCTCCAGGATGGGCAACTTGTCCGCAAGAAGCACATACAACAGTTGTGCATTGTGTACACGTAACAGTTTCTCTGCCTTGAGAAGAACCGAGGAAGATAGAACAAGTGGAAGTGGGACAGAAGATGCGTTCATCAGCAGGAATAGCGAACTCAGTTCTTTTGGCATCATAAATCGCTTGAAGGCCGACAGTGAGGAATGGGACTAAAGTCGTGTGTGAAATGGGTTGGCGACAACATGAAGGGGGAAAAAGGGATTCGTCACGGGTGGCTGTCGCAACTAGCTCCTGCACGCAATCTACGCAGATATCGTGGCCGCATGGAGCCTGGAGTGTTGGCTCTGCAACCACGAGATCTCCGCATGGCATGCAGAAAACAGTCCGAAATCCAAACTGATCGCCAAGTACCTGAGTTATGTCAAGTTCACATCTAAGTGGAGTGTCAGAGACCAGCGCATGGCTTAGGGAGGCAAGATGTCTTGCCTGTTCTCGTCATCTATCTCCTCTGCATCATCTTTATAACAGTTTCTAACACCCCAGTGATCTCTTCCCTCTGCGTCATCTATTTCATCGTCGACATCGTCTCTTTTGTCTCTGACATTTATATCGTCCATATTGTCTCGTTCGTACTTGGTATTTATGTAATCCGTGACACCTGGATCAGTCGAGCTTCTGCCATACAAATCAAGTGGATAAAATCGTCCTCAAACAAACTTGATAAGGCGACTTACACAGGGGAAGTAACCTGTTGTTCCCATTCTTCTAGACTTGGCTCTGCTCTGTCAAGGTCTGGCTGACATCATAGCTGAATCGACTCCAATACTCACGAAGCTGACCGAACGAGGCCTGATGGCCCGGGAAATCCTGCATTGATTGCAAGAGCAAGCGACACCCGTCGCTGCTCGGCCGCTGCAGACGCAAGTTCGCACGGTAACGTAGTGGTATCTTTCAAAATCGAATCTGAATCGTTACAGACTGTATCAAGATCATCTTCGGTTTCAAATTCCATCAAGCTGCAGAGTACAAATTAGAAGTAACAAAGAAATGATGAAGGGACACACTCGATAACTTTATTTTTTGGTATAAGGGGTTCATGATCGTACGGCTCGCGGGTTGTGAGTAATGCTCGAAGGTAATCCATCGCGGGTTGATCGACGAAAGTGAACGAATACCCTTCATCCCTCTCTGCAAGGCTTTTCGCAAACCTATAGTCCTCCATTGTACGCAGAGTATGTTGGATAAATTCATTTTGTAATTTGCGAGCATAATCTTCATCAGTTTTGGTAGCATCGTCCTCTTCTCTCGAATCGTGAACGTGTTCTGTGCGCACTAGGATATCCTCAGCAGAAAGCAGGGATCGAGCGATATCGGCATGATCGGGGTCTACGTTGACTCTGCCCACCACAATCGACGACGAAGAAACCATGTTGACAGTGGAAGCCAAAAAGACTACGCTGTCTGATCGGATATGTTTCATACTTTGTCACGTCAAAGACTAAATAGGAAGTGCTGGCGACGTCGCATCTCGTTGACTCTTGTCACACAGATCTCGTCAGTGCAGGCAAAGGCGAAAGAGAGCGTAGCATTGAGGCAAGAGAGAAGTCGACAAAAAGTAGCCGTCTCATGAAAACCCTTCAAGGTAACCCTGAGAGATCCGGGTTTTGCCGTGTTCTTTCGAGATGACGAGTCCATGCACATAAGCGCACTTTTGAAGTCTCCTTGTGTTCTGCTAGTGTTTTCTTAAGTGTCCTGTCAAAACAAACCATCATACTTACTGATGCAAAGCTATCGTTTGACATCTAGCAGAACCAGTCCCAGGCAGCAATCCAAAACTTCTGTAGACTTCTTGCATGCATTGTACATGACCCCAAGCAAATGCCCTTTGGGAACGTCGCAAGCTTTGCAATAGCATTACGAAGGCACGTAGAGTGATTTCTAAGGACAGTCATGTTTCTGAACGTACGCAGGAAATCTTTAGGCCATTGTAGAGCTGAAAGCAAGACGATCATACCAGTCATTATCACAAGTCCATTAATTATCAAGAATATCAAATAGTACGGAACTTCCTCGATCTTCCATCTCTGTCACTTCCGCCCGTTCTTGAAAGTGTGGGAATTGCTACTCTGCCTGTAACCTTAGGACTCTCGCCCATAAATATATGTCAATTTCACACCGGTTGACCATGAGTGTGACTCCGTAATTTGCACCACGTAAGTATATCCATTGAAAGCCCTGTATTGCTGACCTCGGGAATGCAGCATGTCCTTCATCTCTCCTCACCATCTACAATGACATCTACTCTAATGTTTGGCAATGTTTTGTCCGGAATCAATATATGACCATTTGAGACTGACGACTTTCACGACGGGTGCAACGCTTTGATAGCTTGTTTTTGTTATTGTTGTCAACTCAGGTCGGTTTCAGAGCCCATTCTTTGACCTTCAGTTGACCATCACTATCTACTTTCCATTCATCACCACCTTCTGCTACAATGATTTTTTAACACCCTTTCACTCGCAATGCAGTGTTTGATATCTTTTCGACAAATTTTTGTAACAAGATTCTGCAGCACAGGAAATACGCAATTGCCTTTAGAAACTACACGTTGAACTACGCGCTAATTGATAGGATCAGACCATTACAAGGGTTAGAAAGCGCTAAGTATCTATTCTATGATTTTACTTGGGTCTGTGCTCTCTAAGTTGTCCTACCAGGGTTTTCGCACTATCCATGGACTATTTCTATTGAGAAAAACCAAGGATTCTTATGCACCGCGTTCTAAAAAGACACCCGGTAGCTATATGTCACACTATTACATTGTATGGGAAGACTTTCTTTCTGACCAGGGCCCGAAATTGCCGCATCAATTAGGTCTCATGGCCGCAACCAAAGTGGCCAAAGGGAACCGGTGAAACTCTGAACTAGTTTTCCACTGTTAGTGAATTCCATTGAACTTTGAGTTCCCAATGCGCCATTGTTGCTTTGACATTGTGATCTCCACTCAGATTGTCACAAGGGGCCGGACTATGCCTATAAAGACCTGAAGGTGAATCCAAGGAAACAGCAATCCGATCCAACAAATTTGTTTCTTGCCCTCGAATTTCGCCCTCAGAGACATTCTCTACCATGAATTATTTTGACATCTTTGACACTATTGTCCTTTCATCGCCTTCTGCTGATTCCGCGATGCCGGATGAATGCATACCGGTTGATCATGAGCGCGTCTCTGGAAGCGATATATACGCCTTATGCACCATTGCATAAGTTGAAAGCACAACGTGAGTATATTTACCACATTACCTGTCTTCTTGCTCACCCTACACCACAGGAAAAAACATACCCTGCTTCTCATCACCACAAGATCACCTCCCTCTATCGCTGTTGGTCAAGTTTGTCTGACTTCAATGTCTGACACTAACTTCGTAATCCATACAGATGTCGCTACTGGCTTTGATAGCCTTGTTCTTTATGCTGTGGTCAACTCAGGTTGATCGCATAGCCTCTGTCTGTCATTCCTTCCTTGATTTATTCAATCACGACGATCTTTTGGATACATTGAACCACCGCCCCACTCCCTTTACTTGTTCTTTCTAAAGACTTGATGACCTTGGTCGTGACCTATGTACTTATTCAGCTGTAGATTGCAAGATAGATGGAATGTATCTGTATGTACGTTGAAATTAGTTGTGACCTAGCAGTTGTCTTATTTTTCTTCCCCACGTTGAGAATGCTTTACGCCATAATAATCAATTACCTCTCTTCAAAGCCTCCAGGATTTACCTTAGCCAACCTTCTGAATTCCCGTGGTTCATTCAATATAGTAAAATTCCCGCCACTTTAGTAGTGGGTTTTTGTCAGTCAGAAAAGGCTGAGATATTTTCTTGTTTGACATTTGGTCACGTGCCCACCCCGTTTCTCGTCTCCTGCGGACATCCGTTAGTGACACCCGCCTTTTTCATGGTTGTCTCGTCTCGTATGTCTTATTTCTTTGCACTTGTAGACAACCGCAAGTGATACCCGCTTGCTCTCACGCCCCCTAGACAGAGGTGATCAGTGGCAATGATGTATCTGTATTGCAGAGTGTTACAATAACAATAATTATTACGACCGACGTAGCGGGCTGTGCGGCCAAAGGGCGTGTTATGCACCTTGGATAACTGAGTCACGCACGGCGAGAGATGGTCACATGACAGACAACCTTCCTCGTCAACTTCCATATTATTTTCCATGAGTCGTTCCGAGCTTCTTGCTGGTTTCCTTACCGTCTTCACTCTTATTGTAGTACACACTCCGGTGTATGTTGGCTCTTTGTGGACGAAGTCATCACACGGTCGACTAAGCTCGGTTCACCCTCTAAAATCCTTTACCAAGGGTATATCAGTTCTTTTGTAAGTCCTCTTCGCTGAGCTTCACATCTCCTTGGTCTAGTTGCTTACTGAGCGTTGCACGTTGAACCAATCCTGAACCTCTGAATAATCTTTACATATCTCCGAACCTCCGCTTCTTTGAACGAGGCTATGGGTTTTGACTTCCTGACCTCCAAGATCACTCACAGACCGACCGTTCTTCCGTTTCTCATCACATTGCATAAGGCATTACCCAAGGCCGGAGCTATCGTACGCTATTGTAAATCTATCTCCTCTGACCTAGTCTCCATAGTCCTTTCCCGTCTCTTGTCATGTGCCAAATCCTGCCGAAACTCCCTGCTAGATCTGGATACTGTCTTGTCAAACCCTATTTGCGGTCTCTGCATGTCAACTAAAACCTTGACATTCTAATTCCTATGATGTCTAATGCGTGCCGAATTCCGGGACTCTCCATAAGGAAAGAATATTTTCGTCGGGGTCTATCACTTCATCACCACGCGGCAATGAATACAATCAGCAGAGCACTGGTGGCCAGAGTCACATGTGGACAGATATTACTTTGCTGCAGCCCGTGCTAGAGGACAGATTTTGGGAAGCCAAGCATGAAAACTTTCTCATTCGCTCATAGCGAGTGCTACTGAGGGTGTACTAGTGACCTTCGGGTCTGGCTTGGCCTAGGACCTAGGGCTGACTTAGCGTGAGAGGGCCTGCAGTTAGTCCGGCTTAGGCCGCAGCTTCTATCAAGCCAAAAAAGTTTCTAGCACAAAATGACAAGATGAGCCAAACTTACCTTGACTTGTAATGGAACCAGCGAGTTGATCATCACCTCAAGTCATCGGTAATGAGCTTCAGGGTTTTTGGGGTTACAATGTCCACTGGAGTCTTGGCTATGTTGATATAAGACGTTAGATAGCCAAGTTTACGACAAAGCAACTAAAATCCGAAAGGTATAAATAGTCATCCGCAGGGCAACGCAGCAATCTCTCTCATGTCTTCACTTCTCAAAATCCCTTTCATCTTCGCCACTACTTATGCCGTTACAGCTTCCTTCACAAACCCCAATCCAATCATTACAGACCAAGAACGCAGGCCAGATGATAGCAAAATGTTCACGTATATCCTCAAACACATGGTCCACTTCAGAGTAAGTAGCTCCGTAACATCAATGGACATGTATCTGATAATATCAATGAGAACATGTTCTGGCTAGCTGCAGCAGTCGAGACAGCCGTGATCATCTTGGCAGATGGAAATCTCATGTCCCGAGAGGTTACCAACCATGCCCTTTGTATTCTAATGCCTGGAAACCAAGTCATCGACCTGCGCCTCACACGCTTCTCCATCATTGGCTCGCTTCTCGTTGTAGCCGGCAATGGGTTGCGACTCAAGTGCTACCGTACACTAGAGGAATTTTTCACCTTTGAAATGACCGTCCGCCAGAACCATAAACTTATCACACATGGTCCATATCGCTACGTCCGTCACCCTTCATATACCGGAGCAGTAATCATTTTCATTGGTATGTGCTGCTGGTTTGCCTCCAGTGGTTCGTGGATACGTGAATCGGGCATCCTTGGAATGATGACGGGGAAGGCTCTTGTCGTAGGATTCATGGCTCTATATTTGAAGTTGATCGTTAGCTTGCTCCAGCGTATGCCGGAAGAAGACAAGCTGATGAAAGCATTATTTGGGAAGGAGTGGGAAGACTGGGCTAGTCGGGTACCCTGCTGGCTCATTCCGGGCATCTATTAAGTAGAACTGATCCCTCAGTCAAGTCGAGTCTACAAGACATGTATCTTGCACAGAACGAAATTCACTTTTTTTCGTAGGAGCATTGGAAATTTCATACTTCCAAATGCATTAGTTATAAGGGAAGAGCGGCTGTGAAGAAGGTGCGGTTCCAGCAAACAGAAAGCACCAGACCAGATCCAGCTTCCACAATCAGGTTCCGGAAAGTTCAGAACGTCACCTTTGTCGAAAAGAGCTGTGGATAGAGTACTCCGAATTGTGTGTAAAATCAAACAAGATTTAAAAAATGTGGAAGTGATAGACAGAGCTTCGAGGTATCGCTTTCGATAGGGCAACACAGAGACTCGTACTGCCGACTTTCACATTTCATCAATTGCACTCACATTAGTCTGTGAGGCGAGCAGCAAAATATCCGAAACCTCGCAAGACCAGCGCAGCGAATAGTGGTGACTGTCAGTCATGCAACACATGTAGTACAAGCTTGAATACAATTCTTGGAGAGACTTGAGAGGAAGTGGGAAAAGAAGGTGCCATAAGCAATCGTCCCCTGGGTGTTCTGATACCGTCATTACCCTTGGCTCGAAGAGACGTATCCCTGTAATGCATCGATGCATGACCCATACAATTGCTGACGTAGCCTGCCTTCGAAAATCAGATCCACCCCTTTGTGTTGTCACAAGTTATAAGAACAGTAATTTAAGATAGTCACATTCAGAAGCAAAAAGTGCGAACGGAAACATGAAAGGACCCAGGCAGGATAAAGGAGTCCACAATCTACTCCTTACGTCGTGACCGTCATCAGAATGAACGATCACTTCGTTGACCCCATCATCCAAGTTATTGGAAATGGCTGGATCTGAATCACGTATTTTGTGATTGAGGAAGTCGGACTTTCTGGACACCATTGGAAAGCATCTTCTGCCTTCGCAATATACGCAACGCATTACGGAAGGGGTGATGCGAGGGCACTGTTTTGAAGAGAATTCGAAGACATTCTGCCACCAAGGACCTGACTGCGATAGAGGAGATTGTGAACGTTGAAGAGAGCGATTTCCAACAAGGTTCCACGGGAATTTAACCGAGAAGGTCGTCTAGAAAATCTTCCATTTCCTCCTTTGGATTTTTCTCTGGTGGCAGGGATCCATCCGGAAGCGGTAGAGCAGGCGCTACTATATAATTTTCTGCAGGATAGGCAAATGATTAAAATGAAAACTATCACTCGACCTAGAGCGAGAGACCAACCTGCTTTTTGCTGGCGTCCTAGGATAGGCTTCGCGCGCAATCGCTCCGACTTTGCTCGAAAACGGGCTTTGAGATCTTCCGACGAGTTAAGAATAGAAGAGCGCAAGAAAGACGATCGTACCCCAAGCCGCTTCAGCAGACGCCTTCTCGCGACTCATATTATCTAGTTCCTCGTCCCATTCAATTTTCTCAAGTTTCCCTTTTTTCGTTTGTGCAGCGACACGAGACTTAGAGCCGATGTGTGCCAATGATGTGTCGACATCCTCATGGTCCATGAAATCGACAGGAGCAATCGACGGGCCAGTGTCGGAGATTCTTTGCTTTTCAAGAAAGGCAGATAGATCCACCTCGGGTTCTACTATGGGTTCACCTGTTAACGATGAGATTGATGCATCGGACCTGAAATGCGCTGGAGAACAGACCATCCGACCCCAGTTCTGGTTCTGGTTCAACATATCGATCAGCGTTCGTTCCCAGGTGACGCCGGGCGTATTTAGCTGTTCTTTCTGCGGCCTCTTCTTCGTCCAATTCTTCTTCCTGTTCATCTTCTAATACAAGTCGATTAACGAATTCTGCGGGTCGACCACGTCCACGACCTCTGCCTCTTGCTCGAAGATACTTCCCAAGCCCACCACGATTGTTTCGCCCTCTCCCTCGTCCACGCACTCCAGCAGGGCTTTCTGATGATGGAGAGTCTGACATGGGATAATTCAAAGCACGGCAAGACTGCCTCCAGCAAGAGGTGTCATGATTAAGTCAAAGCTCGGATCGCACATCTTCGGCAAAGTCCGTTGAATCTTGGCTCATTGAGGGCTTGAGCGCTTAAGTTCGAGATCAGGTTTAGGATAAGAAACAGAATTTGTATATGTGATGTCTGTGTAAAATGCGAATGAACTACAAAGAATGTGAAGTTCCGAGCCACAACACCACTGAAAATCAGAATGGACTGGAGAGAATATGAAGGCGTGTCCGTATGTCAAAATGCCACTGCGAAACAATGACTGTTGATGGACTGTCCCGTATACGTAAGTAAGAAAACATAAATTCGAGTGCCCCAGAAGGTCGAGAGGTCAGTATCTTCCTCTAGTAGTTGCGGAAGACTCAGTCCGAAAACATAGGCAGCTTTGAAAGCACCTGAGGATGGCACATGATAATGTCCACAGCGCTACAAAGCCACCGACAGCACAGAGTGCAAGTATGATGAACTGGATGAGAAGATATATGGCCAGGGATATGAAGGGAGATATGTGAGATTTTTTGTGGTCGACGAAGATAACCGTCCTCTTGTTAATTGAGCTCACTGAGGACTTTGAACGTCGATCTTTCGACTGCATCTGGAAGAGCACCTTGAAGTCATCGTGCTGGATACGTGGTTCACGTGTCGGGATAAATCGCCGCGGGAGGGGATGTAACTCTGCGAGGAACTCCGCAGTAGGAATGTATTCCGGTGCCGGAGTGAACTTGCGTCTCCGAACAGAAGATGTGCACAAGGCGCGTGAGTCTGCCCTAGTCATACGCCGTAGGGTCCTTTCTTTTAACTGTTCAACTTCGTATCCTGGATTGAATCTTGGAAGAGTGGGAAGAGCCTGGTCCATAAGTTGAGAAATCAAGTTTCAATGATACAATATTAAACTGACTGGACAAAATCTGCGCGTTGGAATCGTTGGCGCCGTCTTCTTCTTAAGATTCTTCGGACGCGACTGCACTGGGGGCCTTTTTCCGATATTGAGGTCGTGAAGTACATGTCGAATCTTCATTATCTTCATTGATGCACGAGGCTTGTTTATTTTGAGGCGTCTGTCCTCAGACGATGGGGAAGTAGTCAGCTCCTGAACGATGGCGTGTTGCGTGACTGGCTTGCCCGTTATCTATCAAGAAAATCAACAACAGCCTAGTTTGAAGAAAAATTCTTCTTCACCGAAGTTTCCTTATCTAGAACAGAGCGACCTGATAAAAATCGCCACTTGACAAGATAATCCTCGACTCTCTGAGGATCATGTTGTAGTTTTAGATTATGCACTTGTGAAGAAGGAAGATATGGCCTACTTTCTGAGCCCCATTGACAGGTCCATACATTGCTGGCTACATGAGCTGACGCGTCAAAAAAATGTCCGTAAAACAAAAAACCTAAACTTACATTATTCGCCTTCTGACGCGGCTGATCCTTGTTGAACTCCCAGACTCTGTGGCGCTCTTCGTAAGCGTCTGCGATCATCTGCAGCATTATCATTGACGGCATAGGATCAGGCTTCACGTCGCGGAAAATTAGCTTGATCTCGCTCTGTTGATGTGTTGAACGAACAACTCTATATCCGAATCGTATCTAGACCCACCGAAGTCCACTCGCCGTAAGGCGACACATGATGCTTTCCTGGTAAGTTTCCTTTCATATCCACCTGAGAATCACCAGAAGACGCTAGAGTAGAGGAGGAGGAGGAAGAAGAAGACGACATAAGGGCCTAGGATATTTAGAATCTCAGTGAATGAGGATTAGATCTGGAGTGATTCCGCCAGAACTGCTTTTATGATAAAAGTACTGTGGAGCCTAAGCGAGCACCACACGAAGGGATGGCCACGGCAAGATGTATCCATAACCTGAATCCGGATAGTAAGATTTGAAGCATTGTTCTCCATAACGCGTCAGTCGATTCTGGCCGCTCAGGAACCACAGAAGCAAAGCAGATCAAGGTGAGTTCGGGAAATTCCGTGAACACGAGGTTTCGACAATTTGCCTTGATAAGATTTCTTGTCAGGCACACGTTGATAATTTCACCCCTTCACACCAATCGCGGATGGAAATCACGTCCGAGTACTTATTGATGCGTCAACCAAGCTCGAAGGTGTTTGTTGGCCAGACGTGGTGTCATATGTTATGGTACTTACTTAATTGGCCGGGAAAGCCTGTGGAATGCGACGATTTCAGACTCGCTTTGTCGCCAAGATGCGGCCAACTTTGTAAGCTCTTGCATTGTCAACACGTAACGGTACGTGGTACCATGGCCTCTACTGAGTCATTATTGCATCTACGACCGTAGGCCTATATTTGTTATTCTTAAGCGATGAAGACGCACGCGCAGTTTACAACAATATCTTCCTTTGTTGAGTACGCTTGCTTTGAATGATCTCGTGACACAGATGCTTGTGCCTTGCGAAGTCAAATTGAGGGTGCACAACGATGAAGATAAACCAGGAATTCAGAATATATGTCTCATTCCCTATTTTAGCTGTTGTTGCAAGGCGAAAAAATAAGTAACCTGACCCTTGCCTTGTTCAACCCGTCATCACCTCGGATTCGCTTCGCATCATGTGTGGCTGCTTTATCGCCTCTGCTGTACCTCAATGCGGAAGGTTCCTGCGCATGATGCATGATTATCATGGTATCGCCTTCTATCTCTTCTGATAGAGACTCGAACCGTACCACGCATGCCATCCACACCAGAGATTTCTCTACCTTCTGCAGTTTGCATGTTCTCAGGCACCCAACGCTTAATTTCCATGTCCTCTTCAAGCCTACGTCTTCCCCTAGGGAGATATCTCCAATCAAGACCACAATATCCTCACGACACCCACTCTGGCTGCATTCCGCCAACTTGTCAGCAGAATTTACCATTGGCGATTCAGAATTCAAAACTCACTTGGCGCAACCGTCAAAACTCCAGGGTCTTCTCATTAGAAACCCTGTACTAGCCTTGTATGTCCTGTGTTTGCGCCTGATTCTATAGGCCCCGACGAAGCACTACGGACACTCTTGGAATTCATCTCGATGGTGGTAGCAGTTTTTCTCTCTCCAAACTTATGGTATTCAATCTTGGCCGTGCTTCGCTGTACGGCTCTAACGATCGTAAACGTCGAAACGAAGGTACTCTTGCCAGTGGAGCTTATGCTCCATTGTATGGGGATCAGACGCTTAGAAATACACCTTGAGCATGCATATCTCTTTGATACGACAGATGGTATTCCGGCCAAGTTCAATGTTTCCTTCGCAGATGCCGTGTTTATGATCATCCAGTCGAAAATACACTTTAATGTAGCAGCACACACTCTCCAAACCTTTTCTTTGGTTATGGAGGGTCCGCGAATTTTGTAGCAAGCGACACTGACATCCGGCAAGAGATTCAAACACGTCACAGATTTCTATTCACGCCGGGAACATGGAGAAGATGCCTATCCAATACCGAGAACCTCGAAATTAGTCCACATGATGTTGGTACTGTTTTCTCACAACATTTAGGCTGATATTTATGCAGGCAAAATCTACCGTAACAAACCAATGAAGTTCACAATTGAGCCACGGAATGATGATTTAACCATACATAGTGTATGTAGACAGCTTGCAGGGTTTTATCCAAGACAGACAAATGTTACAAGATTAACATCTCTTCAACACTCAATATAATGACATCAGAGACGGCGAAAGAATGTGTCGGGGAATGACAGATCTTGTGACGCTGTCAAGATAAGCATATCATGAGTATTCTGGAGTTTCGACTGTTGTCATCTCTAGTTATGCAAGAAATGAATAGATGTAGTCGAACGTCGAACAAGGATGTAAAAGGCAGTCAAAGTCAAGTGCTAGTGATGGACACGTCCAGACGCTCCCTTTGTTAAGTAGTCAGGCCTTAAAGCTTAAGTGGTTGTACAGGCACAACAAGCCTAACCGTTACAAAAGCGTTTAATTAAAGAATTAGCACCTGTGATCGAGAATTTGCTTCCGTGATCATGCTCGAGCTCAATATGTACATATCCAACGCCTGTTAATGGTAACGTAAGTGTTGGGAAGGTTGAAAACTCCCATGTCTCATCGTCCAGTGTCAAAAATGGACATTGTCGGCGAGACACACTGTCTCCCTCTGAAACTGCCAACTGCGCATCGATTGCGGGATAATGATATTCATAACTGACATATGACACACTGCGAGGAGCTGTACAAGGCTGTTCATTGCTGTTCAGCCGCCGCGCCGAGCAATCACAGCAGGCTGTCCTTTTATCATGAATCATCATCAGTAACGTGGAGCATCTCGATATGTGAATAAAGTGCCTGTAGAGTTCGACTGTTGTGAGTTGACCACAGGTAGCAGCGAGTCCGCAGGGAATCTAGAAAGCAGCCGATTGTATACAATGGAAGGACACAAGAGAACTCGGAGAAGACGCGAACGACAATAAAGAGTCTCCTTGGCGAAAGCCGATAGATCCGATCAGCTTACACAAGCGCTCTCTTGTTTGGGTGCCACCATCATTGACCGAGTTTCAGCGCAACGACCCACCGTCCACCGTCATCACCGTGAACGACGACGAAAGCCCGCCATAGACCGCGCTTACGTCTGAGGACGGCCGCCTCTATACCCTTTGCTCCGCCGATCATAGGGTCTAGTAGCACAGGCAGCCTGGACCGCAGCAGCAACCTGCGACACGGGATACCATACTACTCGTCATGTCTTACCACAATGTACCTGCCGCGTCATTGACGCCAAGTCGCCCAGCGCCCGCTGCTCCGCAGCGTAAAGAGAACGAAACGCCCCAGAGTTCCATCTTCAATGCTAACGCCGCCCTTGCTAATTCGGGATATGGCCCATCCTTCTCTTTATCCCCATCCTCACCTTACTCAGGGATCGGCGGCAGTCCTACCCCAAATCGCAGTCAAGAGGCACTCTACAGTTATCAGACTGTCAGATGTGGACACGTCAGTGTCAAGGAAGAGGGAACCTTTGCGAGCTGGATCTGGAAGCTCAAATGGCTTGTGCTCAAGGAGCAGACGCTTCATATCCATAAATCAGAGGTACGTAAACCTACACCGTCGAGAGATCAGTTGTGTCTGATATGTGCCCTCAGAATTCGCCACAACAAACCGTCATTCCTCTACGTGACATTTCTAATATCGGGCGGATTGATCTGAAGCCGTATTGCCTACTGCTTGAAGCCAAGGAGAAGCGATATTTTCTTGCCCTCAAAAGCGATGAAGAGCTGTACGGTTGGCAAGATGATATATATTCGCGGAGTCCCCTTATGGGTGTCAGTAACCCTACCAATTTTGTGCACAAGGTGCATGTTGGCTATGATCAAGCGTCTGGCCTCTTTACGGTAAATCTATGTTCTCTTGACTTTTAGTGTACCTTATTTACCGCCATTTCCAGGGCATGCCTGAACAGTGGAATAAGCTTCTCAGCAAGTCTGCCATTACGCGGGAGGACTATGCCAAAAATCCACAAGCCGTCCTCGATGTTCTCGAATTCTACATAGACCATCAAAAGCGCGAATTTGATGACCTTAGTACGTTCTTCCTAGCACAGGAAAAAGGAAAGAAAGCACTGCTAATTTGTTTTTCCAGACGCCCCAGCGCGTTTCGCAGGTACTGGCCTCGGCGGGATTGCAAAGAGCAACAGTAGCGGTTCCTCAACCCCAACTACGACCACAACTTCCTCTACCTCGGGCTTGATCGGCGCACGGCCAATAAAACGCCAAGAAAGCGCACCGCCTGGACTGAATGCGGACACTGACAACTTCGCTTCCGCCGCCGCGCTCGCTGCCGAGCTCGTGAACGGCTCACATGTTGCCGCCACGACCGGCGGTGGGCCCCGCTCACCCCCGTCTGCGTCCCGTCCCGCACCTTCACGACCTCTCCTTACTCCCGGACGGCCTGCGCCGGCTCCGCCAGGGTCCAGCAAGAATGATATTTTACCGACCATGGCGGATCTTGGGGCGCGTAAACCAGCGAATGGACTTGCGACGACACCGATTATGCAGACGTCTGCCCTCCCCATGAGGAAGGAGTCACTGACGCCGCAGACGCAGAGAGCGCAATTGCCCCAGCAGACCAAGGATCAGCAGAGGGAGAGGGAACGTGAGTTGGAGAGAGACAGGGAGAGAGACAGGGAGAGGGAGAGAGACAAGGAGAGGGAACGAGAGCGGGAGAAGGAAAGGGAATATGAGAGGGAAAAGGAAAGAGAACAGAGGCAGCAGCAGCAGCAACCGCCAGTACAGGCCACCTCCCCTTCCCGTGGTGAACTTCCGCGCCCGCCGATCGCAACGACAAAGACAGCCCCGGCCACGACGGCACAGGTGAAGCCGTTACAGCCGAAAAAAGTACAAATTCAGGCGGACGACAGGGAGAAGGGCAGCGTGGCGGCCGCGGCAGCAGCGCTGGAGAAGCCGAAGGAGAAGAGAATCAGCACGATGTCGGAGGTGCAGATTATGGAGAAGTTGAGGTCGGTTGTGTCTGATGAAGACCCGAAGTCTATTTACAGTAAAATCAAGAAGGTCGGGCAGGGGTAAGTACTGGGTTCCCTTACTCTAATCTTCTTTCGATCCTTGCGTTACATTGCGTGTTCCTGGCCCTTTTTCTTTTACCCATCTTCGTTTCTGCGTTTGATTCGTGCTGATGCCGCGATGTTTTCACAGTGCCTCGGGACATGTATATGTTGCTAAGACGCACACGACGGGCAAGAAGGTCGCGATTAAGGAGATGGACCTCTCACATCAACCGCGAAAGGAGCTCATCGTGAATGAGATCCTTGTTATGAAGGAGTCGCAGCACCCTAACATTGTCAACTTCCTTGAGTCGTACCTCGTCAAAGCGAACGAGCTCTGGGTCGTCATGGAGTATATGGAGGGTGGTGCATTGACAGATATCATTGAAAACAATACCCTCGAGGAGGATCAGATTTCTTCGATCTGTCTGGAGGTGCGTTGAATATCCTATCGGTTCGGATCATTGCTGATGTATCGTGTGATGCAGACATGTAAAGGCTTGCAACATCTGCACAGCCAGAGCATCATCCACCGTGACATCAAATCTGACAATGTCCTTCTTGATGCCCAAGGCCATGTTAAAATCAGTCCGTCTTCCCGGCCCTTCTCCGACCAACTTTGAACTGACGTTTTTCCTAGCTGACTTCGGTTTCTGCGCCAAGCTTACGGACCAGAAGTCCAAGCGCGCCACTATGGTTGGCACTCCCTACTGGATGGCTCCCGAAGTCGTCAAGCAAAAGGAGTACGGCGCTAAAGTCGACGTGTGGTCTCTTGGTATCATGGCCATTGAGATGATTGAGAACGAACCGCCATACCTCGACGAAGAGCCGCTCAAGGCTCTTTATTTGATTGCGACTAACGGGACGCCGACGCTGAAGAAGCCGGAGTTACTCAGTCGGGAGCTGAAGGGCTTTTTGGCTGTGTGTTTGTGTGTGGACGTGGGCTCGAGGGCGACAGCACAAGAGTTGCTTGAGGTGAGTGATATATCTTTTTCTCGTTGTGTTCGGGAAATCCTGATGTAATTGCTCAGCACGAGTTCCTGAAGAAGGCGTGCGCGCTTTCGGGACTCGCACCGCTCTTGAGGTTCAAGAACCAGCAGCCACGGTAAACGTTTTCCCCGACGTTGGGGCACTTGTTGCATTCCTCCCGTATGCCGCCGCTACACCCATATCGAGACCTTTTTGCGTGCCGCATGTGTGTGTTTTGTGGCTGGTTTCTTTCGATAAAGAAACGGATCATCTTCGCCACCCCTTGAACCCTCCCATCCTCCCATTCTTTCACTTCACTCTCTCATTACCTTCCTTCTTGGCTTATGCTTACGAGTTATACGCGCTCCTTGGCTTCCATATCCGTTTGTCCCTTAACGTCCTCATCATTTTGACACGGAAACCCCCTTCGTCTATCTGTTATTGTTTGCTTTCTGTCTCTTATATCTCTGTCTCTGGCGCGCAAAGCTTGATTGATTCCCCTCGTCACTGTCTCGTCTTCGATACTTAAAGGGTAATGTACGAATTGATGAAAATATTATGTCTTTCATAAGGCAGCCCTTATTCGTAGTGTTGTGATGTTCTTGGGATCATAGATGTCCTGTTTTATTCATTTCTATGTCTCTCCCCTTGTCGCCTTGTTTGCTTACTCAAGTCAGATTCTTATATAGGGTACATATTTTGAATTGTATTTCATATGCCATCGGTCTAAAGTTCTGCTTCAAACCAAAGAATTCAGCCTACAGGACAGACTAATTCATAATCTATCTCGAGCATGCTGTGAGATGATCTAACCCTTTACGCAATACCACATTCTGACAAGCAACCCAATCGGACCATTGGCACACCCACAACCAACGTCAAGTATCCTCCCTACCACAGTTCTTTCGTAGTCTTGTCCGCGGTATGTGTATATGTGTATCATCAGCTAACAAGAGCTAGTACGGCTATCAGATGATGTTTTGGCATACTATGACCATCCCCGTATGAGCGCTAGCCTCTCAAATGTCATAGATGCATGATAACTGGACTCCGATATTTAGGTCAACCTTTGAATTGTAGCTGCAACGGTATACTTTTACGCCAGGTTGATACCGACTCCGGAGGCACTAAATATAGATCCCCGATGTACGCCAGTTCCCTTGACTGGCTCCATGTCTATCAGAAAAGGATCTTTGCTAACGTGTGAAATGCTATCACAAGTTAAACACAGTTCCAACTTACCGCCCACGATGATCATAAGTTAATCGTGACTGATCCATACAGGTTTCTACGCTATCCTGCAGATTCTGCGAGTTTTGCAGTCTGCTGTAGTTTGCTTTTTCTGGTTCGTAATTGATGGGGTTCGGTATACGTATATCAAGCAGTCTGATGGGAAAGGAAATTTTCGGAGTTCCGGTGCGCATATGGATGGATATATGTAGCCAAGTTTTATACGACAGTAGAAGATTACTAGGCTTGCGTTGAGCCGGATCCGCGAGGTCAGGCGTTTTGAAAACAGCATGTGTACCAAACGTTGGGAGTTTCACTGCTAAATATGTCGAGCTGCGGTCTCGTCGCATGCCGATCAGTCAATGATAGTCAATGACGGCGACATTTTGGCTGTTTGGGAAGGAGCAAGAGCGATGAGTGCATGTAGTCCCATTTTTTCCCCCAGGCTCCCATCTGTGAGCGAATTCCATGAGAACTAGTTCGCTTATGATTCTGTCTACCTCGGCGTATAACGTCCCAACTCCAGCTTCTTGTGGCATGAATGACTGCATTCAATCCAGTACAAGGGATGAATTTGAGTTTCTTAAGCTTGATACCTGTTCAAAGCCACTGAACCGGATACCGATTAGGCAAAAAGAAGAGCTTCGGCTAAACCGCTCAACAATAAATCCTTTGTTAAGTGGTAACAAAGGTGCATCAGTAGACAAAGATGATTCGGAAGAAAGAAACTGATAATCAGAAAAAGCGTGATTCGGATGTGCAATATGTAAACAAAGTGAAATTGATCAGCTCTTTGTGGCTTGGTCTTGACGGTCACTGTCGCCGTCGACGAGCACGAGCTTGAGCTCAGCAGGCTCACTCATGCAATCCTTTCTTTCCCCGGTATCGCCTATGCTGCTGACGCCAGTGAGCACAATGGCGGATCCTGTGCGCGCATCGGTCAAGCACCTGCTTACTAGAGCTTTCACCTTGCCCTGTTCTACGGCGGCACAGGCTTACGCTCAAATCGTGCAGCCTACATCGCGATTTCAGCTGGCTCTTGACGCGTTGCTGCCGTTGCTTGACCCGAATAACTCCGCAGAGGTTAGTTATCTATCTCCGGGAAAAAGTATGCTTTTCTTTGAAAATGACTTATCTACTTTTAGCTCGCTCAACGCATTCTGGTCGCTTTTCTACTTTATTCGCTCTATGCGCCTCATCCTATGGCGATCAACCCTTTCAAGACCGTGTTATTCATGACGTTCATCAAGGAACGTGAAAAGGCCGTCAATGTGGCTCAAGCAGGCGAGGTCAGCCCAAATGAGCCATTCGTTTGGGTGCTGTGGAAGATACTCAAAGGAGATGGGAATGACGTGTGTATTTTGTTCCGGTTGATTTGAGCAAGCTGATCATGGATCGGCCCTTCAGATTGGACCTTATTCTCCCAGCACATTAGCGGGATCGCCTTTGCCACCAAAGTTTAGAGCAACTAATTTAATTCTCGACGAATCATTGTACAATACTGTTTTCGATATGTAAGTCATGTTTCGGCATTCACCTTGACGAGTCTGCTTATGGCTTGTTCTGCAGAGACGACGCTAACTACTCATATAACCAAAGGCCAGGCTCGGCCTTCTCTGATCATACCCCATCTGCCGACTTTAGCTCCAATGCTCATTCCTCCGACGATGGCCCCAGGCGGGCGATCACGCCTGCTGTAGACAGGCAAAACGACAGGATTGCGCAGGCCATGAAATTACTTTTGATCGCTCGTGAACGTGTACTCACCCTCTCCGAACAACGAGTTCGTTTAGAGCATTTATTACCAGATTCGAGCTCATCCTCATGCAGGTCCTCAACCCCCTCATCCCCGAGCTTGCCGTATCTGGTATGATCGCCTCCCTTGATTTGTCTGCCATTATTTCCAACAATCCAATGCTCGCGCATCCTCTTTTTGTTGGGCTTCTTGATGGTGTGAATCATGATCATAACCTTCCTGCACCGTTGCTCGAAGTGCTTCCTTATCTTCCCCCGTCTCTCTCAACATTTGACCTCCTTGGCCGCCTTCTGCGAGATCAGACTCCCATTATGAACGGGGTATACACCGTCGCCAGCCTGATTCGCTCGGAAGTACTGGGACGGTTCATCCACGAGTGCATCAACTGGCTCGAACGAGCAGAGACAGAGGAGATGGAAGGGATCATCAGTGACGACCGGTTCGCAAAGGGTGTACAGAATGTGAGTTTCTCCATCTGTCTTTTAGTCAAAACCTCTGATAATCAATTGCACACTAGCTTTGCCGGTTCTACCACTCGCTCATCAAACTTGGTATTGTCGATCCTGCCTCAGATGCTGACTCAACGGAGATGACACATTTCAGCCTTCGGAACGCCAGATTTGAAGACGCTAATGCACTTTACCGCGTCCTCGCGATGGGCAAATTCTGATCCTTGCTTCCTGATGCTGAACATACCTGGTGTGCTGAAAAGAAGAACTGCTTTCGACTGAAACGGATAATCGAACGGTAAAATTTCAAGGCAAGAATTGACACATGTGTTTATAGACTGTTACTCGTACTATAACAAGGCGGTTCACCTGCTATAAAGTATGCTATGTTTTATGTGTATTCTCATTATCCTACCTGAGTCCTTTCATGTTTTCGTTCCCACTTCTTTTCTTCCATCCAACCTTCGATTTAAATTATCTTTTGGTGGTGGTGGGTGGGCAAGTGAATGGGCGGATGGACGCAAGGCTTCTGAATGTGACTATCTTATATTATTGTCTCTGTAAAAGTCAACATAGCATGTATCTGTAACTCGTGACAACACAAAGGGGTGGATCTGATTGTGGAGACGTAGAGCAGACTACATCAACAATGTATGGGTCGATGCATCTATGCATTGCGGAGATAAGTGACTGTATCCCCGAGCCAAGAGTAATGACGGTAATCAGACCACATAGGGAACGATTGCATATGGCACCTTCTTTTCACACTCCTCTCAAGTCTCCAAACACTTTGCGTAATTGCAGCGTTTTCATCCTTCCAATGGTTATAACGAGTTGTAGTAATAACGCGGCCACAACTATCCTTCCCAAGGCAGTGTTTCAAATTCCAGATAGAAGCGATCCGGGAAAAAAACTGAAACAAGCCGATGTATATGACCACGACACCACGATGCTATGTGGCCCTGTCGTCGCTAGTTGATGATCATCCGACGCAGAAAACATGGCGAAATATTTTCCCATATTTGAAAACATTGGACAGGGATAAGGCTCTCTCAGATTTTTCATGATCGAGGTAGATTGTAGCAACAGGTACGAGGCAAGCAATTTAAAGGTCAGATGTATATGTCCCGGTTGATTTCTGAGCCTGAAGATTGGCAGCATAATATAACCGCGATCGATGGTAGCGAAGAGTCATCGAAGAATCGATTCTCAAAATATTGGGACTTGACGAAAGGAAGGTAGTGGTAGTCTTTGGCTGTTGTACATCCATAGGAGCTGCCTACGGGCAATGTCCACGACTAACTTCGTAGCTTGGATACAGGGGGAACGACAGGATAGTGTCTATTGCAATTTAAATCTACTACTTTTTAAAGCTCGTAAAGATGCGGAAAGTGGAATGTGGTTTGGTACGTAGGAGCCGATAGCGTCAGCCAGGCAAAAAAGAATCGACAGGAGATATTGTTGCATGAAAGGAACAGTCGTATCTCCCACGATGGCAAGGGAAAGATTTCAATGTCCATGATCGTGGAATGTAAAATCGGCTTGCCGAGGAATTGCGAGGTTTCGTCAACATATCTCACCTTGCAGCTTGATTTTGAGTGCAATAGATGAACCTGTGAACGTCGGCAGTTCAAGTTTCTACCTCTGTGTTGACCTTTTCAAAAGTGATGCGTTGAAAGTTGTCTGTCACTTCCATCATTGATACGTGACGTACTGATACGATGGTCTCGAAGTAAGACCATCCCCGAGAAAGCAAAGACTAAAAGAACTAGTCAGGGTACACTAAAAACAAGCTGAAAACCGTAAGCTAAGTGTACCCGCAGTCGAAAACTGTAGACCATGCGAACCTCAGGTAATAAAAACACACACACTCGCTACAAAAGACAGCCCAACGACGTCCACACGCAGAAAGCAGCAGTAAACAAGACAATCCCATCAGACGATCATTGACTGATCATGGTCGAGTCAAAAAACAAATAAAGCTCGTCGCTAGCGCCTCCCACCCAGTGATACCGCCATCCAGGGGATCTCGCCGCCTCACGCAGAAAAATACGACCAGCAAAGGCGACGGGCGAGGCAATAGAGAAAGGAAGGATAAGACAGGGAGAAGCGGGAAGAGAAAGATTTAGCCGACAAAAAAGAACGGACAAACCTTTAGCCACCATGACCACCGGAGACGCCATAACCAAGCCCAGACCCAGTAATACAAGGTGCCGGAAGGCCATCATGCAAGGAGGATGGCCCGTGCACAAAGGAGAGAGGTATAAAAGGAGGAAGGAAAATGGGGACTCGGGCAAGCAATTCAGTTGCCACGGCTCGGAGTCCCCAGGGAGCGGACATCTTAGGCTTAGGAGCTTTGAATAAACTTCGGGTTAATAGTATTTATACTGTTTGAGCCCTTTTCAAGTGCGTGAGCTAGCAAACTCTTAATTAAGTCAATAAAACTAAAATCTCATTACGTTTATTGAGTGTGCGTTAAGCGTAACTTGAGCCCTCGTAACTAGTGAATTGAGTACTTTGGATTCAAAGGAATAGAATTGAATTTTATTTCAAGTCTGTCCACCATCATAAAATACTCCATTTCGCATCATCTGGAGCCCACCGCAAGGGGCTTTAGCTACACAAAACACACACTTTTGGACTTCCAGTTTGGAGTCCATCCCAAAAAGAAACATTAGTTTCGCACCTCCTGGGTTTTGGCCTAGGACGCCTGAGGATAAAACACCAAAGGCAAAAACCTCTGCAACAGTAAGGAGGGAAACTAGGGCTACTAGTAAACACTTAGCACCCAGTCTACCAGATCCTGAACTTGTACTCAGGCAACGAAAACTTCATGCTGAGAAAAGAACAACTAGTTCACAAACACCATCGCCCCTGAACCTCAAATCAATTAAATTGACTGAGACAATGGAGCAACCATATCGCTATAAAATGCCACTTGCAGACAGTAGAGATGCCCCCAAATTCAAACACAGTGAACCTTCTGAGGTTTGCCGGTTTATACAAAGGATGGAGTCTCTATTTGACCATGCTGGGATTACTAGTGACAGAGAGAAAAAGAGGAGGATC
>JAGGAT010000066.1:0-90783 GCA_017657195.1 Termitomyces sp. T70a
TCCTTAGACTTGTTCTCTTTGGATCTCCCTTTGCCAGGTGTGTAGTTGTTATTACTTACTTCTATTACTTATACATACACTAATACACTTTGGATCTCCCTTTGCCAGCTGTGTGACTGAGCCATAGCTTCCAAAGGTCACCCTTACACTGCCAGAGTTCAAGAAAATAAACATAGGTCACGTGTCCAGTGGCTGTGCTAGCTCCGGACTAAACTCTGGTGGCTGTGCTAGCTCCGAACTAAACTCCGGACTAAAAGTGAGTAATCAATGGAATAATGTAAGTATGGGGACACCGGGGAGAATAGATATAACAGGGAAAAGGAGAGAGAAGGGGAGTCCCCTGACAGGAACAGCAACCCTCCCACATTCCCAGACAAATTCTTATTTGATGGAACAAACTACATCATTTTCAAAGACTGAGTACTCCTTGCAGTGAGACTGAAAGGCATGGAAGGATACCTCAATAGGACAATAGTTGCTCCAACCCCAAAAACTGTCATATCTAACCCGCCAGCAACAGAATGGTGGGATAGTACACCATTTTATTGAGAGTGGCAAGTCCAAAATGCCTGGGCATTGGCGCTGATCATCTACAACACTAAAAACCCAATCAGCCTTGGAATTGAAATGTCCAGCTCAGCAGCAAAGGTCTGGGACACATTAAAAGAGGCTTACAGCACAGTATCAGACCTGGAAGCAAACTCGGCTGAAAATTCATTGAGAGCCACAAAATACTCTGATGGAACGGACTTTCCAGAACATATAGCAAACTTTTGTTCAAAATGGAACACTGCGGTTGAAAAGGGAGTGGACGTCAAAGACAACCAATTCAGGGCTATTGTCATCTCCTCATTCCCAGCCTCGTGGAACTACATTGTCACATCTCTCCAATTAACCAAAACATCCGTCAAATTGATTGCAGATTTGAACATTCACTGGGAACAATTGAAAGAGCATTCCATGGCTGGAGGCACGACATCCATGGCTCTGCTCACCAAAGCACCACAAACACAAAAGAAGCTCATTTGTACCAACTCAAATTGTGGGTGCATGGGACATACCATTGAGCATTGCTACTGGAAAGGTGGAGGAAAAGAGGGACAGTTCCTGGCAAATTTTGGACACTGCAGGAACAACACACCTTCCCAAAACGCTTCTCAAACTCCAGCAGCAAATGTTGCTGCAGCAGCAGTAGAAACCTTGACACCTCTTACTACCTATGCCTTAATGACCAATGCAAAATTTGCTCTGGCCGCCATATATGACAATTGCCTAAAACTTCTGAGGTACTATCTGACCAGTGTGGAGGTGTCCACCAATGTGTTTGCCATATCAGGGACTGGAAATGAGATCTTAACCTATGCAGACTCTGGTGCCACTGATCACTGTTTTGTGAAGTGTGCAGAGTTTGAGGACTACCAGCCCTATGCCATATCTTGCAAGGGTGTATTGGCAAATTGCAGAGGAGTTTTCAGCATTCTAAGAGAAGGGACCGTCAGAAAATCTGTCACTATAAACAGAAACAGGTCACACCTGGTGTTTAAAACTGCCCTACACACTCCTGAGCTGGCAGCAAACCTTGTTTCAATGGGAAAGTTCAATGACTTCAGATTTTTGGTCTTGTTCAAAGAAGGAAAGGCTCATTTCATTGACCTGGCAGAGAAAACCTTCATAATGGGTAAGAAAAAGAACTGAATGTACTTGCTAGATCTTTGACCTGTCTCAAATGTAGCCCAAGTCAGAAGTAAAGTTCTATCTGACTCGCAAAATGAGGCCAAATCATTACTCACCCAGGTACTTATTGCGACATCTTTGGACAAACCCACTCCACTCGACATTTGGCACTGCTGTTTTGGTCATGCTAGCCTACTGTCCATCCAAAAGCTAGAGACAAAACAATTAGTTACTGGGCTTCACATTCAAGGCAAGCACAGCATACCTGGTCTGTGCAAGGACTGCATTTATAGGAAGCAGACCACTTGACCCTTTGATGGGACCTCAGAGAACATCCAGACGGTTGGGGAAAAGGTGTACATTGATCTGTGGGGGCTGGCTACTGTTGCTTCTTCAGGGGGGTGCTATACATGATGATATTCACTGACTCAGGATCATCTCAGCTCTAAGCAGCATACTTGACTAATAAGGCCAGTGACACAACCCTCATGGCCCTGAAAGCATATGTGGTGGAAGTAGAACGTCAGACTGGCAATAAGCTACGGACCATCCAAATCAACAGCAGACGGGAATGAGTGAATCATCTGTGGCATGGATACTGTCAGGATACAGGTATTGTGCTAACCCCCATTGTACCTAATGCCCATGCCCAAAATAGAGTTGTTGAATGCTTGATTTGCACAGTTTTTAATGGTGTCTGTTGTTTACTTGCCAAGAGCAGCCTGCCTATGAGCCTTTGGGCCAAGGCTGCTACAACCATCTATACGCAGAACTTGTTACCTTCTACTCATCACCCAGACACCATCCCAGAAGAAAAATGAACAGGTAGAAAGCAGAATGTCGGTCACTTACATCCCTTTGGCTGCATTGCATATGCCAGGGTCCCTGAGGAGTTGATTTGATCAAAACTTGACCCCAGATCGGTCAAGTATGTCATGGTAGGCTACTTGAGTCACGGCTATCAACTATGCAACAGAAATAATTGATTAATTGTGATGAGTCGTGACGTTATCTTTGAGGAGGGTACAGGACACCGAACTGTGGTCCTCTCGGATGACGACGACCTGGTGGTGCAAAATTTGGTGGAGGTAAACCTGGCAGCACCCCCCATCCCACCACCTTAACAACAGATTGCTCTGTGTATCTGACCTAATGATGGCCCCTTGCACCCTCAGGTGCTGGAGGCTTTGCCCAGACCTATCAATCCCAATGAGGACTTGCCCATTGTCCTTTGACAATCCACATGGACCATGTGCCTGACCCATGCCATCCTAGATGCCTGTGAGTCTCTTGCTGTACAGGCAACAGCAAGAGCAGCAGGGGAGAAATAGGTGGAGGAAGATGGCATTCCTAAGGCACTGTCAACAACTGCCTTTGTGTTCCTATCTTCAACTGAAAAGGACGACAAACGTACCATGCCCCAAAGTTACTGGGAAGCTATGCAAAGACCGGATCTGTGGGTGCCCCCTATGAAGACTGAACTCAATGTGATCAAGGAGAAAAATGTCTGGGAAGTGGTGAACCTACACAAAGTACCTGCAGAAAAGAAGTTGGTCAATTGTATGTGGGTATATGCTAACAAATATAATGCTGAGGGAGAAATCACAAAACAGAAGGCACGTCTTGTCACAAAGAGTTACACACAGATTCAGGGGGAGGATTTTGATGAAACATATGCATCAGTCATTTGATTGGAGTTGATGAGGATGACTGTGGCAATTGCAGCCTCTCTGGGAATGCATGTATGGCAAGTGGATTTTGTATCTGCTTACTTGAATAGCAAGCTCAAACACACTGTGTATATGAGGCTGCCACCAGGATTCAAAGGAGGTGAGGGTAAGGCTCTCCACCTCAAGAAAACACCCTATGGTCTCATGTAGGGTGGCCACAACTGGTGGCACCTCCTTGATCAGGCTTACAATCAACTAGGATATCTCGCCTCCCAAGCCAACAGCTGCATTTGATATCAAGTGTTGGTAGTGAACACACCATCACCTACAGCTACAATGATGACATCCTTGGAGCATCTACATCTCTCAAAGGTTTGGAGTCCACGAAGCATGAATTAGGATCCAAGTTCAAGATCAAAGATATGGGAGAGCTGAAGTACATCTTAGGTGTCCGTTTTGACAGGGATCCTACCTCCAGAGACATCCACCTGTCACAACAATCTTACTTGGAATGAATGCTGGACCGCTTTGGTTTCAAGGACTCTAATCCCAGGAGCACTCCACTACCTGCCAGCTTAGTCCTCACTGAATCTCAATCTCCTCAGACCAACAAAGAACAAAAATTGATGGGACAAACCTTTTTGCGAGGCATTGGACTCACTGATGTGGGCTCAGGCCGCTACCCAGCCTGATTTATCCTATGCTGTCTGTCTTCTCACAAGGTTTCAGGGTAACTCTGGATCTGCTCACTAGAAGGCATTAGCCCATGTGATGCAGTATGTGAACAGGACCCTGGATTACCGCATCACATATAGTCAGGGAGGTGATCTGAAACCTATTGGGTATGTCGATGCTGATTATGGAGGGGATCTTGATATGCGCAGATCCACTGGTAGGTATGTGTTCACCATGGCTGGGGGAGCTGTGTCTTGGAGCTCAAAGTGTCAGCCCACTATTGCTCTTTTGACCACAGAAGCTGAGTACATGGCTCTTACCTGTGGCGCCCAGCAAGCCATATGGATGTTCAACTGGCTACTAGAGGTTGACTTACCCCAAACCTTACTGGCTACCATTCATGTTGACGCGCACTCTTGTTGGCTCAATCCACAAAAGGCCATGCTTGGGCCAAGCATATCAACATCTGCCACCATTATATTCGAAAACGAGTCAAGCAAGGGGAGATCAAAGTAGTTCACATTCCCTCTACCAAAAACTCAGCGGATCTTTTCACAAAACCCCTTTTGCACATCCCTCATTTCTACTTGGTTGGGTTGTTGGGTCTTTGGCCACAGCAGTGAGTCTGGGAGAGTGTTGAGATAAACTCCCAGCTGTGGTGGTGGCATTGCTGAAGGCTCTCCGGTGACTTTCTCTAGGAACTTAATTTCTTTTCTATTTATTTTTCCTCTCTTTATTTTGCCTTTGATTGTTACTATACAGTTTCTCCAAGCCACCCCAAAATGGATGGCTTATAGTGACTTCCAATTAGGGAAACCCTCAGTTCTTTTCCAAGACTGAGGGTATGTTATTCTTCTGTACTTATATTCACTCGATACTCATTCCACCTGTAGTTCTTAAGACTTACATTGTTCTACAAGTTAATAAAGAGTTCTTTTCCAAGACTGAGGTTCTTAAGACTTACATCGTTCTACAGTGCTTGCCATTTCTGTCTCTCTACATGCTTGCCCCTGTGAATAATTGTCCAGCATGCACTACCTTGACTGGCACACATTATATTGACTGGCATGCACTACACTACTTATCAAAACTCTGGTTTCATCAAGGAACTCCATCCTCAACTTGACTTTCATCTAACTCCAATTCCTGAACCCCAGGACAAGCTGTTTAACTCCAGACTTGCCCATTTTGACTTTCCCATGCTCCAGAACACCTCCTGGAGCCATTGACACCCTGAGCACATGTAGTTTGGCACTCAAGTCCACCTTGTAAGGGTGTTGCTTATTGGAAAAGGCTCCCAGGTTAGCGGAACCTGACAGTACTATGCTACTTAGCAAAACTCCGGTCTCATCAAGGAACTCCATTCTCAACTTGATCTTTACATAACTCCACTTCTTGGACCCCAGAGCAAGCCATTTAACTCTGGACTTGCTCATTTTGACATTCCCACACTCTGGAACACCTCCTGGAGCCATTGATACCCTGAGCACATATAGTTCAGCACTCAAGTCTGCCTCATAAGGGCATTGCTTCTTGAGAAAGGCCCCCAGGTCAGCAGAACCTGACAATGTTCTTGTCTTTCTGATAAGTCCAGTTCTTCATTATCCTCAAGTGCTGGCAGTGGTTCAAAGAGTGCTTCCCACAGTGTGTTGCACTTTTCCTCATGCTCTATTGCTGTACATTGTCTTGTCTCTTTATAGCTGGTGATGAGTAGTTTCTTGTCCCCTTTGACCAGCCTTGTCACTTCCACATGTTTCCTGGTGTGGTTTTCTCTAGTGTATTGTTGATCCATTTCATTTTCTCATGCTTGTATATAGTCTCCTAAAATAGTTAGTAATCCTCCATGTCTCATGGTCAATATCTTTGATTTTTACTCCTCAGCATGCAGTATATGCCTGCTGGTCCTCTCATAACAAGATCCTCTTGTTGTTAACTTTTTTTGGGCTGCTGACCATCACAGTCTGGCTTTTTGTTGTTTTGCCTGTGTCCACATGTGCCTTGTCATATGTGATTTTTGCCCGAGTATATGTTTTTATTTTTTCATTTTTACGCATATTCTAACCATGTTCCTTCCTAATTTTTTTTAATCCGGATTCAGAACTCAAAAATGATCGCTGCCTAACAGGCCGCTTTTATCGATTGTCCACTGTACAATATTCTACCCGGATAAATGAGACTCACCGTCATTTGTTCTTATCAAACATGATCGGGATCCGTCCAGTCTCAATTGTTACGTCACTTTGTAAAAGTTCTCGTTAGCAGGTAGGTCCTGCACAAAACCCAGGCTCGCGTGCCACCCTGCAATTCAAACGATCATCTAAGAGTGAATGCCTCTTGCGTCTATTACTTTTGACAAAGAACGAAAGACGTTGATGAGTATGAATCTGCTTATAGTGCATAAAGAGAACACCTCTTTACCTCTTTATGGATGGTACTTTCCATCTGTTTCGAAACGGTCAATTTTTGACTGACTCTATGGTGATGCACAGTCACTCATGAATAGGCTTTTATCTCTTAGGTCTACACTTGTCTAGCATATGGATAGATGGTTGAAATCTGGCTTATTCATTGATTCATTGATGCATTTTTGCATGCCAAGGTACCGGTTTTTTTTTACCGGTCCGAGTTGTTGTCTCCGATGTCTGAAGCGGGTGTAGAGATTAACCCGAAAGGGCTACGCAACTGGAGGCCTTCTGAAACAACTCCCCGACGATCCTGGCTTTCTTAGATGTAGCTGTCTATGTGTGCAGGCATTGGATTTTCACCTCATTCTGAGTCAGTTTCCACACTTGAAATTCATCGGTATCGACCCACAAGTTAGGCGGCACGATCGTATTCCTTCGGATCAATACCAGCGATCGCTTGATTTTCATGGCGCATCAACACTGAAAATATACATCTCCTTTTACTGCCCATAAGTACGCAAAACAGCATGCCTTCAAGTCGATCTCTCTCCACTTGCTTACGGCTCTTTGGTCCTCTGATCGCCTTCTCCGGCATCATTCTGAGTGACATCTAACAATATCGCATCGTGTCTCGAGTGGACCGCAATGCAACGTATAGCAAAGATCGGGAATGTCGAGGGCGTGAAGATAGAAAAGATTTCGGATGAAGAGCCAATTGGCGAGTATCGAGTAAACCTGGATGGGCTCTCTGCGAGCGATCAGACTCATAGGCGGTTGAAGGTGAGAGTTGGCGTCAAGTGATTCAGCGAGATTTTCATGTGCTATCTTTGTAGAATCGTCATATACAACTGATTGGTATCGGAGGTTCGACACTTCATAACCCATTTCAACTGTTCTCTTCATGAGCTGCTTCAGGAACCGTTGGAACGGCGTTGTTTGTCCAGATAGGATCGACCTTGACGAAGGGTGGCCCTGGTAAGTCTTGAATTTCGACGAAATAGCTCGAATTTGTCCTTAGAAGGCTCAGGGAGTCTCTTCCTGGCATTTACAATATGGTGCTCCTTTATCCTGGCTATTAGCCACTGTCTTGGTACGTTCAGCCCCTGTTTACATTCTCGGCTTTCCTTAAGTGAATCTCATTTTTAGCCGAAATGGTTACATGGATACCAATATCCTCGCCGTTCGTACGTCTTCTGAATTTATGCATATTTAGATAACTTTGAGTCTGACAATGGATGCAGGTGCGTTTCGCGGATCGTTTTGTCGACCCAGCACTGGGCTTTTGTGCTGGTTACAACTTTTTTGCTCTTCAAGCTGCACTCGTCCCGTTTGAAGTCACGGCCTTCAACATCGTCCTACAATTCTGGACAGAGAAAATTCCATTGGTCGCCGTGATCTTCTTTGTACTCCTCTGTTTCGCGTGCGTCTTGTTCCCTGAGACGCGTTTCTTGGAAATTTCAATTCACTTCCAGGGCTCTAAATCTGTTCGCTGTACGGTGGTACGGAGGTTTGTCTTGCATTAGTATACGTTGAAACGTTGTGCTTAACCTGTCTACAACAGAATCAGAGTTTTGGCTTGCAATAGGGAAAGTTATCCTGGCCCTGTGTATGATGGCTTTCACATTCGTTACAATGGTCGGTGGCAATCCTTTGCACGACAAGTATGGATTCCGGAATTGGGATCGTATGTTCTTTCTTTGTCGCCTCTATCGTGCACCACCTCATCTCTCTTCAGCCTCCAAGGTCCCCGGCGCCCCTTTCGCAGAGTACATCAAAACAGGTTCTTTGGGCCGATTTCTTGGATTTTTAGCTTGCTTCATTCAAGCTTCCTTCACAATTGCAGGTATGTCTCTTGTCGCTACTGCTGTCATATGTCTCATAAGGTTGTCCCAGGCCCCGATTATGTCGCAATGGCGGCGGGAGAGTCTGAGCGCCCGCGACGCAATCTGCCCACTGCATTCAGCAGTGTCTTCTATCGCTTGACCACGTTCTTTGTCGTCGGTTCTCTATGCATTGGGATTGTAGTTCCATACAACGATCCTGACCTCTTGAATGCGCTATCCAACGCACGTCCCGGTGCTGGGTCTTCGCCTTATGTTATTGCAATGGAACATCTTCACATCCGTGTTCTTCCTCACATTGTGAATGCATTGGTTCTAACTGCCGTGTTTTCCGCTGGGAACAGCTATGTGTACTGCGCTAGTCGTACCTTGCTAGGGTTGGCGCTTGAAGGAAAGGCGCCCAAGTTTTTAACGAAATGCAATTCCAATGGTGTACCGATATATTGCGTTGGAATAACCCTTGCAATTTCTTTGTTATGTACGTGACGTGGACCTGTGCCTTCTTGTTTGTGTAATAACGTTGCGCCATAGCTTTCCTGCAGGTTTCCAATAACGCCGCAGTGGTTTTGCAATGGTATGCTCGTTCAATCTCTTGAAAAACGTTGCCAATCCATTGTCTGTATAGGTTCGTCAACCTTGTAACTGCATCCCAACTCTTGAACTACGCGATCATCTCATTCACGTACATCCGGTTCCACAAGGTCAGTTCTCTCCTGAAGAGTATACAAATTCAATCCCTCGAATTCAAACTTATCCTCAGGCGCTCAAAGTCCAAGGGATCTCGCGGGACACTCTGCCTTTCAAAAGTGCTTGGCAGCCCTTCTGTGGGTGAGTATGATCAATGACATTTCTTTGCCACAGTTTTTACCACTCGTTTCGTTAGTTACTATGGTCTGGTTGGTACTCTGACAATGGCCTTCGTCGGAGGCTATACAGTTTTCCTCCCGGGCAAGTGGGATGTTCCGTCATTCCTCTTTTCATATGCTATGATTGGGATTTGCCCAGTCCTATTTGTGTTTTGGAAGGTCCTGCACAAAACCAAGGTCCGTATCATCATCCTCCTTTTCCAAGGTTCCCAACCCTCAAATTTGTTTAACAGTGGAGACCTCTTGATTCTATCACATTTTTCGACAAAGAGCGCAAAGATGTTGACGAGTACGAATCTGCCTACGCTGGCCGTGCATGAAACGAAAACTCTTCCCATATCTACAAATCCACTTCACTCAAGTAATCACACCGATAGCTTATTCATGCAGTCATGGTCCAACGATGATGTCTTTGCATCAAGACTTGAGAAAGGCTTGTACTTGACTACATCACGGAAAACAACCGCGGCAGTTTGGTGTTGAAGTCTAAAAATATTGTAGTGAAATTTGAGAAGGATTAGAAACGTCTGAAACTACCGATACTTTACACTTTGGTCTTTAACGTAAAATAATTCAAGCGACAACTGCTGCTGGGGGATTCGTTGAGCTGCGTCCCTCAACCCGGACATTGTATCCGTAACCGCCTCCAAGGGCTCCTGGAACATCTCCCGGCCCATCATAATGCATCTTCCCAATATCGTAATTGCCTGGAGAACAAGTAGTTCAGGTCGAATGCTGGCAAAAGAATAAAATCATTGGGCATACCCAAGAACTGCCATCCATCTTCTTTCACATGGTAAAGGTTACAAGAATTGCCAGAAAACGCGTCGCGATGACCGGCAGCGTAGATACTTCGTCTTCCTAACTCCTGAGCCTCCTCATCAGTCAGGTCCCATCGGTAACCCTGGTCCAAGACACCATATGCGAATGTACTCCCGGAACCGACTGAGAAAAGGTCACCTCGAAGGCGAGTACCATCGGAGTCGACGTAGAATATAGTAGGCCCCTTGAAACAAATAAGCTTTGGTGATGATTTAGTTTCGATGGCACGTACAGTCTTGTCCCAACCACAAATCATCGTTCCCTGTCGGGGCAAGCATGAGGCCAGGGATAGCAAGAGCTGTCAATTACATACCATGCTCAAGCCCATGCCCTTATATGAATATACAAGGTTGCTCAGATATTTACTTGCCGCAGAAACGGATATGCGTTCTCTGTTGCGAAGTTCGTGAAGTCGACAATGCATTCCGAGATAGGTTTCCCAATATTGGCAATCAGCTAGTAATTCGTGGTCAGAAAGCATCGAGAGGGCAAGCGGGGGAAAGACGAACCAGCACCACCAGCCATGGTCCCAAGCAGGTAAGGGTTGATTTCAATGACTTTCTTTACGGTACCGGACGCTACACAGGGGCAATTAAGAGTTTCGAAGAGAGGAGATATATCCTCACGCACCAATGTAGCTTCCAGCCGTTGCTCTCGAATCGACCGCAACAATAACACCTCCTTGAAATCGGAATGCCAGTGTGGTCGTTCCATGCTGTATTTTAATTCGGCAATTAGGATCGGCATGATCGTCTGTGTGTAGTCGAAGGAAAGCTGTGGGCTAAGTAGAGAGTAGGATGACTGTTATGCATATGGAATTTATATACTTACATCTGGGACCTGCGGAAGTGTGAAAGTGGGAACGCCCTTGGCGATGCTCCCAAAACCCGCACTCGAACCCCACATGGCGCTGTCAAAATCCTGATCATCGCCAGCCACAGCCTGCGCATTGCGCATCTGGGCAATGGCTGTAGTTGTTGAAAAACGATCCACAAAAGAGTTCATGAATAGTAAGTAAGGGAATTCGAGCTCAGGCTGACGCGGCCGCGCGTGCGTTCAGTTGATCCTTGTTTGGTGTTCCTGTCTAAGGCAAACATAGCGACCCACGGCCTTCCTTTACATCGCGCCCATGTTTGGATGCCCAAGCCATTCCAGAGAGATTGGGAAAAGGTTCTCTGGAAGAAGCAGCCATTTCCGGATAATTATGTTCCGCGGCAGTTCCTCTCGGCCCTGAGGAGAAATGGTAAGAGTCTATGGATCCTTGACTAAGGCATGTAAATGACGCGCCGGTTCAGCGAATTTCACTCCACATACCTACTGGCCGCTGGTTCTATTGGCATGCACCATTACGCAGCATATTTCAACGATATTTATCTTTTTGGCAACCTTTGTCCGCCTTAGAGAACACATGGTTGATCCACGAACTCTGGTTTTGATTTCTGTGGGATGTTTTGTTGCCGGTTATACCATTTGGTCGCGGGGAAATCACACTATACCCAAGGAAGATATGCATGAGAATCGTGTGTAACCCTTTACTATCGAGTTGACAATCACATAGAACAGAGCCACACAGATCTCAAGACTGTCAAGTCCTCCATTTTGATATTCCTTGCGCTCATGTCATTGTCTCCTGTGCTCAGAACGTTGACAGCTGCGACGTCTTCTGACTCCATTTGGGCGCTTTCGGCTATGCTTTTTGTTTTGAATGCTCTTCTAGCGGATTACGGGGCCCAGCACTCCTCTGGGCCACTTCAAGAAGGGTACGAGAGTTTGAGCCAAGATACCCATTCTTGTTGATGTCGTGGTAGATTGACCTCCGTTTTATCCATGAACGCCGCCATCTCCGCGTCTGTCGTCCTGGCGTCTCGCCTTGCAACCGATATCGATGTTTTTGCTCTCATACTGTTTTCGGTGCAGACATTTGCGCTCTTTCCAATATTGCGACATCGTATGCAGGTAGCTTATTACATGCTACAACTCTTTGCTCTAGCTGACGATACACTAGGCGTCGTCCTCGATCCCCGCGCAAATCTTGATCACATCAGGCTTGTCTCTTACGGCATTCGGACTTGTTGCGCCACTGTCATATACAGTCACATGTATCTTATTAATTACTCTCTTTTCTATCACCTTTCTGGCGCCCGCGTTTCTCGTTTGGGCCCAACAATACAAAAAGTATGGAGTAGCCTTTCATTCCATTCGGCAGTTCTGATCGTGAGCAGTGAGATTCGTGGCCCATGGGACGTTGCTACGCCCAAGGTCAACTAGGGGAGCCCGTTCTTTCGTCAAGGACATTGTCATGTGGTCATTTGTCTGACTGCATCCGTACATACAGTCTTCGCGATTCTCTTGTGTTTTATACCTTTTTCAGGATTGATCGGGGCACGGACAAATTGTTTAGACCTCGCATTCTGATAGAAACGTGTAACTAGCTATGTACGCACTGTTCACTACTATCCACCACAGACTCTGTGCCTCACATTCTCGACGACTCCTCCGGAATGAACTTACGGATGTACTTATCGATATACTCCTGGGGTATTCCCTCATTCTTTCCATCTCTAAAAGCATGATTAATCCGGGCGATGTACTCGTGTCGTGGAGAGCCCTCTTTCAAGCGCTCGATATCAACATAGACAAGTGCATGGACCCAGGTCCCTTGGTTATCTCCCTTCAATACCTTTACGGGTAGCGTGTATTTGTGATAGTTTTGTGGCACCCCTTCGTATCCATCTAACTCGACCTCGTCATCGGAGGTTAATGTATAGATCATGCCATACACCAGGTCGTCTGGGGATGGGATGATGTTAGCATAGCCAGCACTGCAGATGATCCACTTCCTGGTTGTATGACGTATTGAGAATTGATTAGAATACTGACTTCTGGAGACTGACCACTGAGAAAGGATCGCCGTGCCGATGTATGTGCTCCCGGGACATCTGCGCCTCATCTGGTCAAGCCATAGGTTGCTTCCGTAGGCGAAATACAATGTTTGAGCAGGAATGCTGGCCATAACGTTGTGTATTGTCCCGGTCTACGTATCGTGGGTGGTCTGTTTCGAGCTTTATCTATGCTATCGGAATACTGATTGCTATCTATGTGCCTTGATTCTCCATAAGTATAGGTCGAGAGAGTTGTACCTCGTTGAGCAAGACTATTATTATTCTCACGCCTGCCACGTAACGGAATTCTTTTTGGTCTATTTACAACAACATTTTCCCACGCATTCCTTTTTCTATCTTTTTGATTCCCACCAGTCACTTCTGAAGATAGTGTAAATTTCTGGAGAAACATCTGTTAGAAACAGGTTATGTGATTTTGAACAAGTGTTTCTCCAGAAAAAGTATAGTAGAAATTGAGAAATATTAAAATCATATTAATTGTGTTTCTTGTGTGTTTTTTGAGATATTTTAAAATGTTTCTTTCTGTCTTTCTTGAGAAATACATAGGTAATACAAATTGTGTTTCTAATCACTTGAATTTTCACTCCTTCTATTGCAGAAGAAGAGTACTTATAAAGATGCCTTTATCAAGCTTAAACAGAGGATTTCTGCTTTGGAAGGTATCTGTGCATCCAGCATAATTCAATGAAATAATACAAGCTGAGCCCTTTCCTGCTAAGCATCTTTCAAATGAGAATGTTGTACTTGACATTGCAGACTAAATAGATATAAAAACTGAAGATAATAGTAATCGAATGCTGTCAACAGAAATGACATGTCTAATACTACCAATTTAAAGCTTTCAAGGCATGCTCATTACAAAGGATAGCAACAAATTTTCTTTTACCTTGTTGATAAAATTTTTCGTTATGCTGGAAAATAAAGAAAGTTTATTCAACTTATTGATGCTAGTTGACTATTGGATAAATTTTAATTTCTAACTTGTTTTTTTTCTCAAACTATTTAGAAAGAGTCCTCACTTCTTCACTATTCACAAAGTTTCATGTTTATGTCTCAATCTCTTGCCTCTTGTACATTAATAATAATTGATTTGCAAGAACTCCTCATGCTAATCAATTTAAATGTTTACCTCATTTTTCAAGTGATATTTCTGATGCACTTGAGTCTTACTTGGCAAGCACAGCAATTAAAGTCTTGGAGATTTTCAATATTGATAAGCCTTTAGCTGAGTTAAGCACACCAATCTCATAGATTGCATTTTCCAGGTTATAAAGGTCACAAAAATAGCCCACACCTTAGTGCATGAGATTTTGGCTATATATATATAGTGATAAGCTTTTAGAAAAGCTAAGTGCACCAATCACATAACATGGCATATAGGACAAGTCACAGACAAAGACCACAAGAGTAAAAAGCATGTTAGTGCACAGGAATCAGACTGTTATAGGCAATATTTGAGGGCCATGCTGTTATAACCCCCCTCAAATGACTTCTCCAGAGCATACATCCTGAGACCACCTCCTACAGCTGCCAGACCACTTCAATGCCAAAACATGCCTGCCATCATCCACACCCCCTAATGGCACACCCACCATCAACTGCATCACCTGGCAGAAGCCTGACAATTGATCATCATGTCCCAGATTAATGCCATTTGAACAGCATCTGGCCATCATCCAGCAATTATGCATCATGTCCAGTGCTGAGCATATTGATTTCTGTTGATCCTAGCACCTGCATAATCTCTTCAAATAGAGCTGCCTCTTTACCCTGCTACTACACATAGAGTCTCCAGAGCTATCTCAAACAGCCAAGCCTCAAATTCACAGTATATAAAGACTATAAGTAGCTTCTCTGTATCTTAATCTCGATATTATCATAACTTGTTGCATCTCTTTGTGTTCTCTCTCTTCATTTCTTTCATGCTTGCTTCTGGTCCAATCCTGCCCAACATGCACTTTATTGGCTGGCATGCACTCCATTGTTTGGCATGCACTTTGCACTCCAACTCCCTCTCTGGTCTCATCAAGGAACACTTTCTTGACTCAAACCACTTATCAAAGCCAGCTCTACCAACTCTGGCATAAGTTGTCAGCTCTGGAACTTGCTTGACCCACTGCCTAGTGCCTTAGACAACATCTCAGAGCACTTGACACCGCAGTACCCATAGTTTGGCACTCAAGTCTACTTTGTAAGGGCATTGCTTAGTAGAGAAAGCCTCCAGGTCAGCGGAACCTGATACATGCATGCATGGCAAAGATCTGCTTTAATCAAAAATAGTACTGGTTATAGATGGAATGACAAGAGATAAATAGTACCAATCAATTAAAACTAATGCTTTCAAGTAATATCGGCACTTAAAAACTTAGAATAATGAAATTTTTCTATAACAAACAGCTTGGTTTTTCACCTTAGCACCTGACATTGCTTGGTACCACTTTTCAACTTAAATACAGTTAGATTGTAGACTTAGTATTAAGTAGTTTATTTCACAGTCTTTACTTACATTCTTATTAGTTCAACACTCTTTGATATTGCTTAGCTTATTGGCAATAGCAAACTTGTATTAGTATAATACTCACTTTTTTTTTTAGTGGTTCTATAGGTAACTAAATGTATCTACATGTTGTTAGCTTCTAGTTGCCAGAAAAAATAATCTATGTTTGGACTTTCTGGATGTTTTCCTGCTATTGGCCCATCTAAGGAAAATGCACTTTACACACATCATATGGAGCTCAAGTTGATGCTCATTATCTGTTCCGTCCAGGCAGACGGTCAACTCCCATACCCACTAAAACCCTAAGCACCAACTTCCACACTATGTAGAGATGGGTGTGTTCCTATATAATAGTGTTCTATGTTCTCGCTACTAGGTTCTCTTCTATGGCTCTTGCCATATCTTTCTTTGTTTGAAGCAAGGCAGTCTAGTTTTATCCTTTTCTTGAGGGTTTTTATCCATCTCTCTTTTACCTCCTTTCTCATGAGTATCTTCTCAGGGTCAGCCCCTTTATGTATTCACCAATCACATCTAATGTTCCATATTAGGTGTGCAGCTTCTGATATGGTGATTAAGAATATCCTACATCCTGACTCTGTGATCTTGTTGTTTGTGTGCTTGGATCTTATCAAGTTACAATCTAGTATCAGTCCTATGCTCAGGGTTGTCTATTGGATGTTCCTTTGTTTGCAGAGTTCTCTTGTAAGTCTCCATATAGTTTCCTGGCCTGTTGCTTCACATTTTGTGAGAATGTGTTCCATGCTTTTTATAGTATCACATACGTGGCATCTACTTCTGGCTTTGTAGTTGGGTATTTTTTCCCAGTACTCACCTATTTTGTAGGCATTTTGCATTGTCTTTCAAAGGAAAGCTCTGGTTTCCTTGGTGATTATTCTGTCTCTAAGAGATTTTCATAGGGACTTATCCATTGGTGGGTTTCTATTTACTTCCCTTATTGCTCACCTTGCACTGTCTAGGTTTATCAAGGTTCTCCTTTTCTTCAGGGACAGTCTTCCTTCTATGATGCCTTTGTATATGAGGGCTTGTGTAGCATTGCTCAGTTTTACTCCCTGTGTGTATTGTCCTCTGACTTGTATTTTGTCTGTAGCGTGCTCATTGGGGGCTTTCATACCCTCTTTTGCCAGCTTGTCTGCTTCTTCATTTTCTTCAATGCCACTGTGGCCTTTTACTTTTGTTAGGATAGTCTCCCCCAGCCTTTTGCATAGGTGTGAGACAGTGGCCTGTAGTATTTCTTTGTTCTCTATGCCTATCCAGCCTGTATCTTCATATTTTTTCAGGTTCTTTGTAAGTCTGTCTATAGTAATTTTTGAGTCACTTAGTATTTCCAAGTAATCGTGCTTGTCTGCATTCCTTGCTGCTATGAATATGGCTAGTGCCTCACCTGCATTGTTCAACTGGCTCAGATATGTTGATACTTTTGCCACAGTATTTCTCGGGTCCTGTTCTTCATACTATATCCCAGCTCCAACTTGTGCATTGTTATAGCCATTATTTATATATGATCCATCCATGTAGACTTGTATCCATTGGGGTGGACCTATCCTTTGTGTTTTTATGTGGGATCAGGGTTCTAATTCTTTGGTTGCCCTCTCATCATTATTTTGCTCATTTTTTGCAAGGATTCTAAAATGATCTTTTAGGGACAGTTCATTGTGTACATCCTTTATGAAGAGTGGGGAGTTTTCTTTGTCTATTTTATTAAATATTCCTTCAATAGCCTGTGTTTCATTGGTGCCTGTCAGGCTTAGAGGGTTCCAGTCATTGTTTAGTTTTCCAAGGAGTTTTCTTGCACTTAGGCCACACTTGTGAGGGTTTTTGCATCTGTTCTTTCTTAGTTGTTTGCAGCTTGAGCATTTACAGTTTTTTCTTGATTTGTGGTCCCAGTTGAGGGTGCTGTTTGTTCATTTGATTAGTTCTAGTATGTTTCCCACTGTTTTAATCCTGTGGTTCTTCCTCTGACATTTTGTGGCTAGCATATTGTAGTCAGGGTTCTTCTTTTCTAAAAGCCCCAGGTGGAACTATATTAGCATGCTTAGTCTCGCTCTTGGATTGGTTTGTGTGAGTGGCATAGTCAGCTTGTATTTTTTTGCTGTGCTCAGCATTTGTTTCAGTGATCTCTGGAGGCCACCTTCGCTCTCCCTTGTGTTTGCAGTTAGTATCTGGAGAAATATGTTTTGGTATGCCTTGCCCTTCTGGACATTCTATCTCTTGTTTAGACTTAGGTGGATTAAGGAGTCTGCAAACTTCGCCTATGTTGGGCGTGTTTTGGTGAGGTCCAGAAAATTCTTGACCTTTATAATTTCTATGGCTTCATTTCTTGCTTTAATGTCTAGAAGCTTTTTTCTGCCCTCTTCAATGAGTCTGTTCAAAGTTTCCAGGCTGACTGTTGAGTGGGTTGTCTCTCCCTCTTACATAAAGTCCCTTATCATTTTATTTAGCTTTTGTTCTATTTCAGATGGCATGCTTTGGACATGTATGCGGTATTGCATCCTTCTTCTGCCCACCACTATTCCATTAATCAGACGTCTGCCATCTATTGTGGGGTGGCCTCTGTCCCATCTCTTTAGGTCCTTGTCTATTTGTTCTAGTGTGGGTGTCCATACATTGGTGTTGTCCACATTGTTTTCTATGAAGGAGCCTAGGAGCCATGTGGCTTCTCCATTATGTACTATTTTTATATCCCCTGAAATTTTGCTGTCCAAGTTTTTTGTCTTTCTCATTTTCATAAGTGTCTTTCTGAAAGTCTTGTCCCCTATGGATATGACCACCATCTTTGACTCATTGAATTTTCCCCCAGATGCCTTGCACCAGGTTTTCAGGATCTTCTGAAGTTCTTTGAAGCTGTTGTTTTTGGATAGGTAGGTGGTCATATCATTTGCAAACATTTTTGTTATTAGGCATTCCATGTCATCATCTATTTTTATTCCCTTGAGGTGGGAGTTTTTCATCATCTGTGTGAGGGATTCTATAACTAGGTTGAAAAGCAGACAGGACAGTGGGTCATCTTGTCTGACACCTCTTGTAATCTTGAAAGGGAGGCTTTTTACTCCATTTATTATTACTATTGTTTCTGCATCCTTGTATAGGGTCCTTATAGTGTTTATAAAGTGATCAGGGAAGCCAATTTTTCTTAGTATTGCCCACAGAAACTTATGCCAGACTTTGTCATATGCTTTCTCTTAATCAAGGCAGATGATTGTTTTGTTTGTATTCCTTTTTTCTCCCCACATAATTACCAGGCTTGCAAGCTTGGTCTGGTCCTCTATGCATCTTCCTTTCATGAAGCCTGCTTGGTCTAGGTGGATCAAACCAGGGGCTACTTCAGCCAGTCTAGTAGTGAGTACTTTGAAGAAGGTTTTGTAGTTGGTGTTCAAAACAGTAATTGGTCTATAGTTCCCAGCTTTTGTCTGATTGCCCTTTTTGTAGATTGGGCAAAGCTATCCATCAGCAAAGCCTGTGTTGGGCATGATTCCAAAAGTTTTTATATCATTGTAGAGGATTGTGAGGTAGTCAGTTATATCAAAGGTGTTTTTGCATTCTGATGGAGGCTCATTTATTTCAGGGCTTCTATCTTTCTGGGGGAGTACTAAGTCTTTCCATATCTCCTGTAGTATGCCATCTGGTCCTGCTGCTTTTCCATTTGGTAGATTCTCTATTGCTTCCTTTATTTCTTTTTTAGTCACTCTGGTGGTTAGGAAATCTGACTGTTTTGTATTCAGCTTTGGTTTTATGTAGTTTAGTACCACTTTTGTTTTTTTCTTGTAGCGCTGTGAATCATCTATTTGGTCCTCATTCTGGAGGCTGTTGTGATAGTCCCTCATCACGTGTGCCGTGACTTGACTTCAGAGCACCTCATTAGGCACTCCTCTGGGTTTTTCTCATTTCATAGTGCAGTTATAACATCCTACAGAGCAACCTCTTTGTTTGTGTTTATCCACAGTTTGCATATTACTTCCCCTTCTATGAAGTGCTTTGCTTCTGTGTTGTCCTGGGCTCTCATCATTCTTGTTCTTTTCAGGTTTTTTATTCTTTTATCCATAATGGATGCCTCTACACTTCTTTTTGCTTCATTCCACATGGTATTGTTCAGGATTGTTCATCTTTCCTCTTCCAGATTCAGGATGGTCTTGTTCATTTTTGCAGTGAGGCACTTTGCATACTGCCTTGTTGTGTGCATAATGGCCTCCTTTAGTTTCTTATGAATGGTTTGGGGATTGGCCTCAGTTGTTCTCTGTTCTTTTGCATCTCTCATCTCCACATAGGATTTTTCTGCCAGGTCTCAAATGCTGTTTTTTAGGCATCTATGGTCTAGGAGAAAGGTTGGCATGGCATATCTTTTGGTTCTTTGGTATGGTAGCCAGGGGTTAATCATGTTTATGTGGGTTAGCCAGTAGTTTGTTTTTAGTCTAGTCTTTTCTATTTGCCAATCAAAGGTGTACTTTAGTAGGTCCTCTCAAATGTAGATGCAATCTATTCTAAATTGTGCTGAGTCATTCTTAGTTCAGAATATAAAGTTTATTTCAGTAGGATTCTCTCTTCTCCAGCCATTAATCTGATTGAGATGAGACTTCAGGTTAGTTAGGGCATTTACTGCACCTTGGAGATTATGGTGCAGGGGGTGCCAGTCTGCAGAGTCCTTGACCACGTTGAAATCCCCAAGCATGCATGTGAGTTTCTCCCATTTTTTTGTCTTCCAGCATTTTTCTAGTTTTTTCCAGAAATCCCTGTTTTGGTTTGGTTGGTTGGATGCATACACTGCTAGGCATATGATGGTTATTTCCTGGCTCCATAGTATGTCAACAAATATTGCCCTCCCTTGAATTATGACTTCAGAGCTAGCTTGTTTCTACTTACTTGTTCTCTTATTTAAGATTACTGCTACTCCTATCTTATTCAGAGAGTTCTCATCTAGTGTGAATATTATGTGGAGTCTCTTTTCATATGTCTCATTTAGTCTCTTTCTGTTCTCTTCTGTCAAGTGTGTTTCTTGTAGGGCTAGGACATCAATCCTCTCTTTTATCATTAGATCACTTATTTCTCCCCATTTATAGCTAGTAGAGTTTGATTCTGCACCCTTAATATTTAGTGATGCTATTTTCAGTGCCCCTTTATGTAGGGGTTTTTGTTTCCTGTTTCTTTTTCCTGGGTCAGTTTGTTTGTTACTTTAGGTACCATCCCCTAACTCATTCTATGGGCAGGTCCTTCTCTGTGGCAGTGGCATGGGCAGTATTTCAGGGACCAGGCTTAGTATACAGCACTGTACATTCCTTTCTACATTTGTCTGGTTTGTGTGTGCCATCTCTGTGGCTTCATTTACAGGCTCATTGTTGCCTTGTTCCATGTTTCTGGGTTACTATATGTTGGGGGTTGGATGCTTCTGGTGCATTATCTGCAGTAGTTGGTTCTGCCTTGGCCCTATTGGCCAGTGCCTGCTATAGGCTTCCACCTCTGTCACTCCAGAGTGGTTCCTCAGGGGAAAGAGCAGCAGCTTGGTCATTTCTTCTTCCCCACTCTGGAGAGTTGTTGCTGTTAAGCTGTCTTTGTCTCCTTAAGTTAGTTTCAAATGTTATTACCTTGTTTGTCATGTTGCTGTTGTGTTAGTTTGGTTTCCCTTGGGGGAGGGAGGGGGGTTTTTGGTGGGCCATGCTTAATAAATTGTGTTTTGATTCAGGTGCTTTGTGAGGATCAGGTTTGTTAAATACAGTAACTCACTCAGTCAGTATCCAAAATGACTGTATTAGTCTTATATACCTATTAAATACAGTGACTAATAAAGTGATTCAGTACTTGTGTCTATCTCCAAGTTGAGTAGATTACATACCTCAGTCAGTATCCAAAACGACTGAGGTATGCTGTGTTCTGAATCTGATCCATATCCTCCAACTGTATAGTTTTTCCTAATCCATCTGTCCTTATGTGTTGCAGCACACCACTCATGTGCTTACCATGACTTCTCTCCAACAAGGTTATTATATTCATTCAGGGAGGTCTACATGCAGTCTATGTGTCACCAGGCTTTTTTTTTATGCATAGCCTCTTCCTCTTTTTGAGTTTTCAAAGCCTCTTCCTCTATAGCTCTGACCTTCCTTAGTCCTTAAGTGGTTTCTGCCCCTTATTCATTCAGCTTGGGAGTTCTGTTCATACTTATGAGGATTTTTGTCTGCAAAGTCCATTGCTCCAGCTGTGTCGCTTGGGCTATCAAGTTGGTATCAGAGCCACTCTGGCAGCCTTGAGAATAGGCAGTTGAATGAGTTGTGATCTGTTGATTTTCAGCCTGTGCATAATGGTTGCTTGCTTTCACCTATCAATGCATGGCCCTTGCCAAAGGTGAGAGTTTTGAAGGTACATGCTCATATCTTTCTTTGGAGGTTCTTATAGTCCTCATTGTCATATCCTGGATTGTTTTTGAAATACAGATTCTAGCATTGGACTGTGTTTGTGCATTGTTTGACAGGGAAAAAGAAGGCCCATATATCTAGGGTGTTGTTTGATTTGTCCTTAGTGGAAAGTCCTGTATGGCTTTTCAAAATTGCACATATTTTGGGAGACATTTGGAAAGTTTTTTTTTGCTAGGTCTTTAACTAGCTATTGTGCTCCAGGTGTGTTATTGTAGGTGAGACCCCTTATAGTCAGAATGTAGAGGTGGTGGGGAGGGTTCCTCAGGAGGAAGAAGACTGTTGCTTTTTGGGAGGCCACAACTTCCAGTTTTAGTAGTCTTTGCACTTGTTGTGGGTTTAGGCCTACTATTAGAAGGTGGTATGGATGTGAGTATCTGTTTTCTCACCCTGGAGGCAGGTCCTGATCTGGAAATATTACTGCTACATCTTCATTGTGCTCTATATAGACCAGACTTCTTATCACTTTCTTGATTATGTTCCCGACTCTGGTTTTGCCTATTTCTAATGGCTCATATCTGGCATGGTAGATTCTGGCCCAAATTGTTGGCTCATTTATGTTTTCCCATTCATTAAGGGTATCTGTTGTGACATTATAGGCTGAATCTGCCGCTAGGTACACTTTTGGCCATTTTTCTAATAGTGTTGCAGTCTTGCAGAAGCCTTTGCCATTTGTTGTTACATCACCCTCTGTGGTCTCAAACCAGAGCTCTGGGTCATTGTTGTTAGGGTCTCCATTCTCATAGGATGTGGGTTCAGAGTGGATATTTTCATTGGGCTATTGACTCAGAGTTCGGTATTCTGCACTTCTTGTGTTTTTTTGCAGAGTGTGCCCATTGGGTTTTTTGTGGGGTTGTATGCTCTTGCTGGCTCTTGGCAGAGGATTTTGGTGCCCTTGTTCCAGTTCCAGAGGCTGGTGTTTTTGTCCCAGCTTTTGACATTGCACTCTCTTGTTCTTTTCCTTCTCTGTATGTGGGTGTTTCCTCTATTCCTGGGAGGTCTGGTGTGAGGATGGGTATGGTGGGAGTTGGGCTATTTAGCATCTGTTTCACTCTTAGTTGCTAGTCCTTTTTTTACCCTTTTCTTTATATAGGCAAGTCAGAGTAGGGGCCCTTGTTTGTCTTCTAAGTCTTTGCCAGAGCTCTTTTGGTCTTTTTGCAGAGCTTTTTTGGTGTTACAGTCTGCCATCCTTCTAGGTCATTGTTGTTCTGGAGGAGGGTGTTGATATTGTTGCTAGCAAGTCTTAAAGTGTTGTCAACTTTTATTTTTTAGCCTTGAGTGCACTTAGTCTTTCCTTGAAGGAGATTTGCTCACGTATTTCTACCATTGGTAGAGTTGAGAGCAGTAGCTCCAGAAGTGGTGTTTGGGGGCTGTCTACCTGCATCTGGTGTGATTCTGTGAGGTGTTGTGCAGGAGGAGGCAAGGGAAAGGTGTGTCTTGCAGGTGAGCTAGTTACTGCTTTGGCGTAGGATTGTTCAGACAATGGGCTTTCAGATCTTTCCATTTTGGGGATTTTTAATCTGTCCTGGTGTTGTGTATCTTTTAGTAGCTTTTGGGTCTTCAGAAGAAAGGAAAAATTTTATTCCATTTTCCTCTGGCTGTGTTTTGGGGTTCTGGGATGTATGTATTGCCCTCTGTCTATTTATTGTGTTTGTTTGGGGCATGGGAGAAAGTATTGTACTCAGATATCTAACTTGTTTGTCATTGTATTTTGACTACCCTTTGTAGGTCCTGAGGTTGCCAGTGGTGTTCTGGGCTAGCCAAAGGCAGCAGAAGTAGTTGTTGCATGTGCTTTTCTGGGACTATGATAGTGGTTTGGGTTCAAGTTGCCTCATAATACTTACTTTTTGTCAGAAGCAAATCAAGTTTCCTTTTGATCATCTCAGACAACAGATTACTTTTGATGCATACTCGTTCAAATTGCTAATTCTACTCTTGCTTGCTGTATTTTAACATTGTCATTTATCTTAACACCTTTGTACTAGAAGCATCTTGCACTTACAACAAAGCATTCAAACTTAGATATGCTAAGCTTCTAGTTGAATTCATCTTATAACTTTTAAAACATTAATTATATAAACTCATTATTATACTACATAGCTCAAACTTCACTATAATCTACAATTTTGACATTTTTTCTCTTGATAACAATTGTCTGACCTTGCTATACTTTATAAATCATTAATATGTTTTTTGAAACCTGCTCAAAATTTCTCATCATTTAGCATGCCCAACACATTACTTAGCTTAGTAGCTATACTCATATCTGCTAGCAGCTTTTAGACATTATCAATAGTATTTAATAGCTATACATAACAACAGATAGACATTCAACTACTAATTGACAATGGATAGCATGACTGCAAAGCTTGTATGACATACTTGCAATGTGGCTTACCATCCCAGTGGACTTTATAACATCTATCCAAACAAGTCACAATATAGAAACTCTTTTGTGAGCATAGTGCAGAGGTTTGTATTATTCAAACCTGGAAGCATGCTGCTTTTAGCAATTGAAAGTATACCCAGTGCACATAATTTTTTTTTGTCCAAGTTCATTGTTAAATTATATTGATAATTATATAATCAACATACAGAAGGTTTGACTTTATCACTTTTTACTGTTAGTCCTTTATTTTATGTAAGTATGTATTCTCAAAAGTGTTGTGTTGCCTAGCATTTAGGTTTGGGATGTGACATTTTTTCTTTTTTTTATTTCTAGACAAAGTTCATGGGAGGTTAAAATATCAAAAAATGATTAAGTCTGGTATAAAAATATATTATTTTTAAAAAATTCTTAATAAGATGAAAAGAAAATCATACAAAAAGAGGGTCTGCAAATTATAGCCCTGACCATAGTCACAACTTGACAAATATGCTGTATAGTGTAGATGATGATGGTATGAATGAGCTGCACCCTGTTGCTGCAGAGCATGGTATGCCTGTGCAAAACAGCCATGGCCAGGTTCTAACAGAGGTTTGTCACCCAAAATGCAATTTTTTGCTATATTGTTTGTGAAATGTCAATATTAGACCTGCTAACAGGTGGCTAGATAGCATTGATAAGTATTGATAGGTAGAGAAGCACCTTTAGCTATGTGCTGTACTATGTACAATCCTGATACTATCTTGGCAAAAATTGGTAGTATTTCAATTAGTGTTTCTCAGTAGTAAATAGATCTAGTAGAACTCAGACAGTATCAAAGTCTAATGTACTATTATTAGCAATATGTAGTCAATGCATATTTGTAGAATACAGACCAACCAGGTTGTAAAAGCTTTAAATTAGCTACAGCCAGCTCAAGAATTGAAAGCTGCCGTACATGAAACTATAGAAAATCTCTGTGATAATGTGGCCCAGATGAAATATAGACAATGTCAAATACTTTCAAAGGGGCCCAGATCTTGATCAACCCACAGAACTGCCTTCACATGACTGCCTCCAATCCTGTGACTGTGACTGTGACTGTAAACCAACCCCTCTAGAATATATTACAAGTCCTCTGCAGCTAAACATGTGACTAGACTGAGAAGAGACTGTAGCTGATATGAATAGCACATCATTCCCTGCACCCAGTGCTAGGTGCCTTTTTTGCCGGTATAGTTTTGTTAAAGCAACGCTTCTCCCAAAAAAGGCATCTTCACAAAGAAATAAAATAAATAAAAACGGACATGATGTTGACGAATTGACTATTTTCAAATTTTTTAGATTAGCTAATCAGCAAACTCTTCGACCCCGAATTCTACGACCAAGGATCAGCCCGACGTGAGGTCACTACTTTTTCGTCCTGAATAAAGCCACACTGCGATGTCCGATACCAAGTCCAAAGCCTGGCCCCTTGCCGAAGCCGACCTCACGAACCAGGTATGTGGTCCTTATTTCTCTCTTAGGACCATGTACAAACGACGCGAAATTATTACTAGATCCTGGAACTCGTGCAGCAGGCTGGTCAGTATAAGCAACTGAAGAAGGGTGCTAATGAAGGTCTGTCTGCGATTGAAACTCTTTGATTATTCCTTGATACCAATACACTGGGATGGTACAGCTACCAAAACACTCAACCGTGGAATCGCTGAGTTTATCGTCTTGACTGCCGATACTGAACCTATCGAAATCTTGCTTCATCTTCCGCTTCTTTGTGAGGAGAAGGTGTGTAATGTTTGACCGTTCCATTCCCCTCTCTGACACTCGTGTCCAAAATTAGAACGTCCCCTACATATTCCTTCCCTCTAAAGCTGCCCTCGGACGCGCTTGCAATGTATCAAGGCCTGTTATTGCTGCTAGTGTTACCACGGGCGAATCGAAGGAACTGCAAAGCCAAATCACGACCGTCAAACACGCCATTGAGAAGATGACGATCTAAATACTAGGCTTCCGTGTCATGTCGTTCGTTACGATGCCTCTGCTTAAATAGATAATTACATGGTCATTACTACAATGGCTCAAGCATTGGTTGAAATCGGACTCCTCACAATTCTTCATCTATGCACGTGATGGATAATAATAGAGGAAATAGACACAGTTTGGAAATGTTCAAGGCCGCTCTATAGTATAGGCAGGATCACTCTTTTATATCCACTTGCTATATTTCTATATATCTGCCTAGAACACTGCCCTCTTATCTCATTCCCGTACACGCAACCACTAGTTTGCAATGTTCCACTCTCCTTTCCGCTGCACTCTACTACTAAGCGTTGTCGCAACATGTCTGGCAGACTACACATGGCCTTCACCACAGTATGACGTTCTCGAGCAGCTATTATACGAAGGTCGCAGGGGAGACGGCTCCAGTTTGTCTTCCATTGTGCATCCTTGTAAATTTAGGATGGATACCAATGCCTCCATCGCGGCAGAATGGCTCCGCTTCGTACGTGAATATCTGTAAACGCTTGTTACTCTCAAGACATAGATCCCAGGCCTTTCATGACATGGCAACGCACGACGCATCAAATGGTACTGGAGGTCTCGATGGGTCTATCGTATACGAGCTTGGCCGACCAGAGGTGTGTCGCAGTTATACCGCACACAACTCATCACTCATCCTGCTGAAGAATTTTGGTGCAGGATTCACATCTACCCTGTCTGATTTCGAAGTCTATCCTAACAAATACGTTTCCAGTGAGCCTACTTCTCAGTCGGGTACAGCCTCAATTGACCTTGTCTTTATTAGGAGCGGACATCATAGGTCTTGCAGCGGTATTTGCAGTTTCGACATGCGGAGGACCTATAATACCTTACCGCGGCGGGCGTGTCGATGTATGGCAAGCAGGCCCCTTCGGTGTTCCTCAACCCCAAGAGGATCTTCAAACGCATATCGGCATGTTCACGCGCCAAGGCTTTACTACTGCAGAGATGATTCAGCTGACGGCCTGTGGACATACAATGGGCGGCGTACGAAGTACTGATTTTCCAGATCTTGTTCCTTCAAATCCCCCTTCGTCACAGCCTGCGTTCCACAACTTCGACACGACGACACAGTCGTTTGACAACGCAGTGTGCGTTGCATACTTCTATAGTTCAGTCGTGGTCTAAAAGAACTTTCATACATCCAGAGTCACTCAATATCTTGATGGGACAACATCAAATCCCTTGGTGATTGACTCGAACGCAACTATGACCTCCGATCTGAGAATATTTTCTTCCGATGGCAACTCTACCATGCACAGGTAGGCTCTCTGGTTTGTTTCCTTTGATTGATACATCAAGGGGCTTTAATTATAGCCTATCATCGCCTGGTGCATTTGCATCGACCTGCCAAAGCATTTTGGAGCGAATGGTCAATACGGTGGCCCACGGGGTAACTCTGACAGAAGAGATACAAGTGATTCCCGCCAAGGTTCACGATGTCCAGCTCACCTTTGAGAAGAGTACCTTCGTTTTCAAGGCCTCATTCCGTGTGAGAAACATAGACCCCCGTTATATCTCCCTGCGACTTACCTTTTCATTTCAGCTTCAACAAAACATCACTGCCAACGTCAACCAGAACCGCGTCGTCACGATGTTGTGGTGTGACCGCTACGGCTCGTCTAAGGACTGCAATGGCAACTCACGATCAGCCCTTCCCGCAACTACCACCCAGGAACAACCTAATCTTTCGCCTATTTCTCAGAGTAAAGGGTTCACCTTTATCAACTACAATTTCATAGTGCCCATAAACCCCAATGCCTCGATATCAAAGTTTTGGTTTACGGTGGATGAAAAAGATGGCAATAGCCCGACGACTTACAACAACGGTGGCGACGGTTATCCTCTGGCCCAGGATCAACTGCTCTTTGTTCCGTCACTCAGTCGGAACACCTTGGTTCAAAACTCGAGCTTAGTCGCCCGCGGAGGTGGTTCACCTGTTACTGGACTTGTGAACCAGTATACCATCGTTGCCGCCGTAAGTTCATCTTTCAATACCCTTGGTTCCGTTACCTGATCATTTCAACAGGTTCGCGACGGCAGTAACCCTTCCAGAGTCTACATGGACGCTCTTGACTTCGCTATCAACGGCTTCACCTCGTCACTAAACGTTACTGTCGACCTTCAACTCAATACATCCATAGCATCAACTCAAGGATACAGCTTCTACACCGGAGTCATTCAGGATCCAGGATTTCAACTCACGCTTGATATACACAGTCTTTTGCAGAACGGAACAATCTACACTGAGGATTTTAAACAGGCGTCTCAGCTTAACGCACCCTATGTCGCCCCTACGAATGTGACAAATTCGAAGTCATCATCACCGAATTCGTCCACCAGACTAGCCACTGTGTTTGTGACACACTTGATTGGCTGCTTTATCCTTGTGACGGGCGCGTTGATTGCAACACCATGAGCCGGGCACATATACATACATTTATCATCATACACTGACATTGTTACCCTACAAGTGGATCGATATACTCTAGCATTTCATACCGTTAGGTACATAATATCTATCAAGGACTATTCATACCGACTCGCGGGTGGACGTGGTAAGCGAGCACGTGCCCAACTATGAATGCTGTTTAGCCTTCTCAATTAACTTGGCGACTGGACATAAACGTATTTCACAGAGCTCATTGCCCTTACCGCCTTCGCTGAATTCGACGTTAGAAACGCCAGTTCAGGCTCCTATGCCCTCTCCTGCCTCCTCGTCCTTCCCGCCTGCTTCGTACTTTCAGCCGCAGCCGCTGCACTCGCCGCCCAACTTACTTAGCTCGACACATGCAGGCGGTATCCAACCCTCATCGTCATTTTTTCGCCCAGCACGACCGGCCCAACAACAACAGTACTCGCCTCAGCCATCCCTCCACAATGAAGAGCCAGACACAAGTAACAACTACCCCCTCAATCCGCTCTACATCTCTACTCGTACACACTCACAAGAACAGGAAAGACATTCTTTTGAACATTCTCTCGATCATGATCCAAAACCTGAAACCAAGGGGGATTCTTTAGGCAACCAATATTCCAGTAAACGGAGCAAACGAAGCCATGAGCCTCTTTTACCCGTTGTCGGACCCAGTCACATACGGAAACCCTCTGTTCAATCCAAACGACCTACTTCTCCCATTAAGTCGACTGCCGGTCGTGTGCGAACGAGCCTCGACCGTGTCTTCGGTCTCTCCTTTACCAACCGCCTCAGTATCGATTCTTTTCGCAATCGTGATAATTTTGCATCTGACGAGGAAGCTGCGACACCCACTCAATCTTACCATCAGAATGATTCTCCCGTACGTTTCTACAGCGGTCGTACCCCGCGAGCCCCGTCCATGCGCTCTCATTCTCCCGCCCCGTCACATTCGTCTTCGTCGGCCAGGCCCACCACTCCTACCCCAGCCCCCTCATTCATCGCCACTCCGCCGACACCTAGTCCATATCCTCTATCACATACGCCTCGCTTTAAACCCATGTCTTCAAAACCCCTCCGCAATTACAGCCTTCATCCTTCGCGTAACCACTTTTTCCTCTCGGGCCGTCTCCTCACTGGCGGAGACACCCCATTTGCATTCATTGCCTCCCTTTCTCTAACCATTGGCATTGCAGGCCTTTGGTTTGGCACCACATGCGTTTTCTGGTGGCATCACTCCAATGGAGGGAAAGCCATAGTAATTATTGGTGCATATCTAATAGCACTTGTGTTCAGCACGATGTTGATGACAGCCACTACTGATCCTGGGATCCTCCCTCGAGGACTGGATCCTGATCCCCCTTACTCCGTGACGAGTTCGTCGGATGGGGGGTTGCGTGCACCAATGCCCAGGGATCTTAAAGTGCGTGCAGACATGTGAGTAACGTTTTCAGGGTTGACAGGAACCAATCTCATCATCTATTATTAATATAAGCGTGCGTGTCAAATACTGCTCAACGTGTAAGACATATCGTCCACCGCGGTCCAGCCATTGTAAAATGGTTTGTGTTATAGCTTGGAGGAAAACATCGTAACAGCTGATTTATTCCTTTAGTGTGATAATTGCGTCGATGGATGCGACCATCATTGTCAGTGGGTGAATAATTGTATAGGGCGGCGAAACTATACGTCATTCTTCGCCCTCCTTTGTAGCATTGTCAGTTCTCTTACTATCGCAGTTATGCTTATTGACTAAAATATTTCTATTGCTCCAGACAATTACCCTTGTGCTGATCATCATAACGACCGCGTTACATCTGTGGCTGCTCGCTACTATACCAAACCTTTTGCAGCAGACCCCGAATTTCAGGCATGCACTTGGTGATCGGAAGGGTGTTGGCAGTGCAGTTGCCTTCTGTCTAAGCATATTTGTCATATGGCCCGTAGGTGCTCTGCTGGCATACCACGCACGGCTTCTCTTGCTGAATGTCACTACCATTGAGATGGTATGTTTTCTCTATCCTTGTGTATCGTGAGTTCTTCGCTAAGCGTTGATTCGCTTTTACAGATTCGGAATCAAGCGCACAAAGCGGTCGATATCCCAGGTACTCCGAAGCTATCCAACCCATTCTCACACGGCGCGTGGAGGCGGAACGTTGCTGCAATTCTTTGTCGCCCTCGTGGCTACTCATGGCTCCAAGCACACGCGGTCGCAATGGAGGACCTTAGGGAAATAAACCCGGGTATGCGTGGAGTCGCCAATGCGAGGTCCGATTAGAGGCTTACGTGGGTCTCATTCTACTGGGACCGGGTTGTTACCTCGCAGTTTCATTCGTTCAAGGTTTTGCTCCACTTGGTGATTTGACGGTTTTTTTTTGGTTTATGAGATATTTGTGCCTTTTCCCAAGCGCTATCCACTCCCTCTTTGTCAACCGTTTACAGCTCCTTCGTTTTTATATGACTGCACTGGTCACGGCGAACGCGCCACACATTCCTTTAGCTAATTTCTATTATCTCTAGAATATATGTACTTGCTATTGATATCGTATATTCAATGGAATGGATGGTATATGATTTGAATACGATTGTTCGGATCATCAAACATCAAGGTCCAAGCTTGCTCTTTTTGGTCGTTTGATCTATGTACAAAATTACTGCAACCGAGATACCTCGGACCATGGTCACAGGTTTGATATGACCGGAATCTCCTCAGGCTGTCGTGTGGCGGGGATCATCCCATGAGCAATTGACATTGGACAAGACGCGCTTGCACATATCGAGTGCCAGCCAATCTGTCATTTTGCGTGTGCCATAAACGAGCCTCTGATAAAGTCGTTTCTTATTCTTGATGTAGATGCATGAGTTTATGTGGCAGTAAATTCAGGACTCGAATAAGTCATTCTCTTTGCCTCCCCCTTTCTGTGAGCCGCCCCCCTCCTCAGGGTCTGCCGAATCGGAGATAGCTTCTGTGAAGCTTGTCCATGCTTCTTGTCAGGATTGTACACGGCCCCCTCGATTAACCTCATCATAAACTTCGAAGGAAAGGGGAGGGGAAAAAAACTGCGCGCGTGTTCACATGAATATGGTTTTTGTCGTCTTTTTTTAGTCATTGTGGAACCTTCCCTCAGGGTGGTTGTGTCTACGTAACAGAATTTTTGTTTATTTTCTTTTTCCTCGTGCGATAAGCGGTGGCTACATTGCCGGGAGATACTCGGCGAACCTCTCGTTTGATGTTGATTATTTTTGAGTACGGGGACGGGTGTGGAAGAGGTAAAAGACACGTCAAGGCTGTCCCCCTGATCAAAAGGTAGTTTGTAGTTACAAAGACGACTTGCGTTCAAGGTGTCAAGTTTAGATGCGTCAGCTGATCGATGATTAGTGGGAGAGAGGGGGAATAATGATTTTTCCAAGATGGAAGAGTGTGTAGATACTTACTGCTGGGCTATGGGTCTACTGATTGTCGGTCGATTTCACGGGAGGCATCTCCCGGCGGCCGCCTATAATAGTAATCGAGTGGCGCTTAGGGCTGTGCAATAGTGCGAATGATCGATCACGCAAATGATGCTGGACGACAGGTAATTCAGTGTCGCGTGGGTTGCTTGTGACTTGTCATTATGTGAGCTCAAGAACGAGGCGTCTGTGAGAGAATTCTCATTACTGTTCATAGGAAATTAATCGGTGACCTCAAACTTTTTGATTACTGCATCCATGTGTGCAGTGCACGAGGATATTTATATGAAACTTGGAGTATAGGTACGTAAGTTGAAAAAAAAAAACTTGGGCCGCACCGGGAGCTATCCTGCATGAAAAACTAGACATCTTGCAAACCTTGTTTATGAGTGAGCTAAGAGGCACTGTAAATCACAGAAGCATTGATTCGGTGATACCGCTTCGACTTCTAAATGATGATAGATGGTCTATAGAGAAAAACTGTCGAAAACTTTTGATTCTCGGAATTTCAATAGATGCGGGTGTAGACATGAGGAGGAGGCTATTTCTGGCATGGTAAGAATCCGAGCATGCCACCCGCCATTACGCCAGCGACAAAGAGTATGCATTTCTGACAGGCGCCGCGATAGCCACAGCCTGGAACATAAGTTACTTAGCTCAAGTAGGGAGAGGATTCAGGCACAGGATAATGACAGGGGGTGGCTCTACGAGGATGCTTCCTCGAGGCGTCATTGGACCAGGCGTGATGTCGTGGGTTTGGTCGCGTAAGGACGGTTGAGTAATCGGCCGGGGACACCTCCGGGAGGAATGGATGTTAAAAAATGGTGGATGGAAGGGTAGATCTATGTAAGGACGCGTCGGTGGCGAGTCGGTATATTTATCTGACGGAAAATGATGATTCAAAGAGGTTTACAAGTTAACGTGCTGGTGAGGTTTCACATGGGCCTCGTGAGAAGGCGAATGGATGTTGGAAGGCATGAGAGCTGAGTAGCGGGGTTAGCATAGGTATTTTGGGTGAGCATCAGCCCAAGGAGAAAGAATTCAACAAACCTTGATAAATTCACTCCGAGGAGTTCGGGACAAAAGTCAGTGGACAACACGAAGCTTCTCTTGAGCCAAGTAATAGAACGGGTTCGAATTACATAGGTGAAAAGGGCTTCGAGAAGTAGAAAAGTATCTACATAGGCGTTGTCGCCACATACATGCGCATTCGAGAAGACAATTTACGGAGGAACCCGTATTTACCGAGATCACGCCTAGCGCGATCACATTGAATAAACTCTGAGCAACTGAGCTCAGCGATGACGTTTGGCTCCACAGTCATGAGGTCGTGGGACCAATGAAGGGGGTCTGGGGTGGACCCCCTGACAGAAAAAAAGGGAAAAATCTCCCATGGATGAGGGTGGAAAACTGTGGGAAGGAGAGAGAGATAAAACTCTGGGTGAAACATTCGCTGGGTGGGAAAAAGCGGAGTGTGAAGCGGAAGTGAAAATGGGGAAAGCTGGTGGATGGGCGGCATCGCAACGACCACTGACAAGAGACAGGCCGAGGTGGGCTGATTTCGCGACTGTGGCTGGAGAGCGGCGACTGACAGCGCAGGGCAGCAGCGGAGGAAAGAGCGAGACTGGGAAAGACGGACTTTAGCTAAGCAGAAAAGGACCAGAGTCTGTGACCGGCGAGGCGGCGGACGAGAGACATCAGGAAAAAAGAAAAGAAAGTTATAACACCGGAGGGATCCCGATTGGAAATGACAACTCCTCCCGGCGATCCAAGTGTCCCTACACCGTCGAGCCAGCCGCTGCCGCAACAGCCGCCCCCGCCGACAACACAGCCGTCCACCCCGCCGCCCAAGAGACCCCGGCAAAGGAAACCAAGACTGTCTTGTGAGTCCCCACAGCCCCCAGTGTCCCCGCTGAATCTATGCGCCCCAGCCCCGCCCCCCCGCCCCCCCGTCCCCTACCACTCCCCGTACATCATGAATCCCTACCCCTACCACCAGCCCTATCCCCAGCAGTCCCCCCCACAGCCCCCCCACCAGTACTCGTACCCCATGCACTACTACTCCCCCGGCCCCTACCAGTATCCCCAGATGATGGTCTACCATCCCCCGCCCCGCAACCCCCCCGTCCAGGACACGCCACAGAGCGCGCCCTCCCCCACCCATCCCGTGTCGGGTCTCAAGAGGAAGCGTAAGTCTCTCGTCGACGGCCGCAAGGGCGACAGGTCCGACGACGACGCCACTTCCGGCAGCGATGCCCGCTTGCCGCCCCAGCAGCACCCCCAGGCTATCGTTGATATCAAGAAACGCACAAAAACTGTATGCGCGTGCCCCTCAGCCAGCCCAGTACTTATGCTTGTCTCTACAGCAACGCGCGTGTGACTCTTGTCGTAGCCGCAAAATCCGATGCGACATTCTCGCAGACGCGGTAGGAATTCTATTTTTTATTTTATTTTATTTTTGACACATTCGCCAATATATCGTTCCCAGGATCCGCCCATCTGTCAGCACTGCAAGCAGTATGGCTTCACCTGCACCTTTTTCCTTCCCATCACAGAGACTCGCTTCAGAAAGAAGAAACTCGAGGAAGAGTCTGCCCAGGCCTCTGCTGCTGCAATCGCAGACAAGGATCGCTCAGAACCCGCCAGAGCCGCGTCAGTCTCCCACACAGATACTCATACAAGTGTCTATGGTACGTTCCCCCCGGGCCGCCACCCATATTCGGCCCCCTCTTTCGAGCAGTCTCATATGACGATTTAGGACCCACCTCTGCTGCACACCTATTACATTCTCAAGCTTCCATCTCGTCTCGCATTTACGAAACATACGACGCCCGGAACAACCACACATTTGAGGTCAGCAAGACCGGTGACGGGCTCATAACCGTCCGCAAGCCCTCGGTCGAAGAGACCGCCCAGCTTACTCACACTAAGCCGGTGGACCTCCGCATTGAGCGCGAGACGATTGAACAACTCGTCAATGCATATTTTACAGATGTGGCGCCACTCCTGCCGGTGATAACAAAGGCAGAGTTCGTCGCAACGCCAAATCCCGCACCTATTCTGCTTTACTCCGTGTGTCTGGTGGCTGCCGCCCGTAGGCAAGTCCCTCAGATGGTGTTTGACTCCATTCGGTACTTGGTCAATAGTATCATCAAGTCGGATGACGTCCTTTCAACAGCCTCAATTCCGAATGTCCAGGCACTGTTGATCCTGTGCATGAGCGGTGATTGTCATTCGCAATTTGTACCCAACGCATTGTCAGCCCTATGGATTCGTTTAGGCACGGCCATCCGCATGGTAAGCACTTTTTTCTCCGTCAAATCGGCGTTAATCATTCCTTTTTAGGCACAAGATCTTGGATTGCACCGAGCAGAATCGGTGAAACAAAACATTGAGCTTCGACGCAGACTTTGGGGTGCTTGTCTCATCAGTGATCGATGGTAAAGGCGACCCGTTACATCTCTTCCTCCTTTTTACCAAAGACCCAATTTTTCCTAGGACCAGCCTGACTTATGGGCATCCTTCGATGATTGATGTACAAGATTGCGACGCCCGCTTACCCTCTTCTGGCGATCCTAATGAACTCTACATGGATGAGCTTGTTCGCCTTAGCGTTATCCTCGGCCGAGTCTTGAAGACCATCTACAGGTGTCTTCCTTTTTTTGAAATGTTTTGTTATTTGACACTGATGATATCGTTAGCCCCTCTGGCTTATCATTCACTACAGATGACAAGCTATATACTCTTTTGGGTGATATGGAAGCTTGGAAGGCAGGTCTTCCAGAACAACTTAAATTTCGAGGTCCTGAGACTCCCCGAACTGCGGGTAAGCTACAAGCGGCCAATCAGTTGGGTTCAATGTCACTGATGCTTCTAACCCCGCATTCCCGTGTGATCTCTAGGACTGTTGCATTTGCTTTACTCTTGTGTGTGCATGATGTTCTGGCGTGTTTTCATGAGGATTAGCTATTCCTGCCCTGCGCACCTCAAGTTTGGCCTGACGGTGGAACAGTGGAGCAAACTCGTGGCACTCACAGGAGAGTCCATAGATTGGTTGGAGGCGAATGACGACCTGTACGATGTCTGGTTGTTGGTTGCATATGCTGCGACTTCTTGCGCGCTAGTTCAGGTACTTAATTTCTTTGAAAACGAATTTGGCTCTTACAACGCTCGTAGTATCACACTTGGGCGCGTCGAAAAGACGATGAAGCAGCTGCCAAGTTGCGTAAACTCAAGGACATTGTACGCCGTTGGGAGGGATCAATTTCGCCTGATCATATGTCAGCTCGACGCAAGGTCAGTCTTTTTTTATCATGTTTTTTTAGGGAGGCCTATTGACGCTCTCGTTATTCTCATCTTTCCGTGGACAGACTGCGGAAATTATCGCCCTTTTGTACGAAGCTACACAGGGCCCTCATCCCACAGTGATGGAAGCGCCCCCTCTCAATCCTACAGGTGGGGTGACAGTTAAGACGCCGGTCAGCGGCCTTGATTACAAGAAGGACCCAACACGACCAGGCGGTGGCGTATTTGTCGCCACTGGGCAAGCAGCGAGGGAGGGTGACTTCAATGGAGTTCCAGCGGGTGTGGTTATCAGCTCAGAGTCAGAAGGCAATCTAGGTGAGGGGGGACAGGCGCCAGCCGTGTCCTCTTCTTCCGTCTCTGCAACTACTCTCAATGACCGTGATCGCGCGTCTTTGCTATTAACCTCATCCTCGTTTGCTCCTCCCCTCCCTCATGACGCTCAACAACAAAATCCGTCTCCGCCTACGTCATCGAATGTCCCACCAATACACCGTGGTCTTTCGATGTCTTCGTCAATGCGTTCAACAGCGAATAATCAGCAAGGGGTCGGTTCAGGTTCGCCGACGTCGCCTATAGTCAATTTTACGCCACTTGGAAGGAGGTCTGCGAGCTACTCGAATGTAAACCCAGCCATGAACATGCAGGTACAGCCTCAGAGTCATGTGCAGGTGATGAATGTATTGGACGGGCCACAGGGGCAGAATACTCTGCAGGAGTTTGCGCTTGCAGATAATGAGTTTTTAGCAGGGATTCCCGGGAGTATGTTTGATTGGAGTATGATTCCTTCATTTTTTCCCCCTTTCGGTGGTATTAACTGGTGATTAGGTCAATGGGAAACATTTTTCTCGCGCTTTACGGGTGGAGGTGCCGCTTCAGCAGCGAATAGTATGCAAAGTAACGTGGCCTCCTTTCAGGGATCGAGGCCTTCTTCATAGGTTCACACAATCCTAATCTCAAGGCGCATATATTGTTTTGGAGTTCATTTCTATCTCTCTTGTTTTTCCAGAATTGGTAATTCTCGCTCAAGACCATCTGCTATGTTGTTATCGCTGTTTCATTTAAACATTGTATCCTTTTGATAAAATCACCTAAATAGTGCCAGTATATAGAAAAAAAGTACACGTCTGGTGGGAAGTGGAATAGGAACCGGTGGATCAATTGATAGACTTCACTCGGAGAAGGTTGCGAACTACTATGTAATGTACTCAAGTTAAAATAGGCTTGTCATCAATCATTCGAGTTGTTATCCTTTCGTCGCTCCTTTTTCTATGAAACGTCTCTTGACAAAGGTTCAGACTTCTAAGCCCTTCACTGGTCTCCCGAAAACACTGGCGGGATTAACACCTAATCTATCTTCTGCCTCGCCTGGACAAATCGGACCGTACCCAGTCGGTCTTCAGCCCAAATACGTTGTGCCGCCGATACCACATCCTTGTCCGTACGACCATCTGGCGCTGGTGGTTACCAGAGATGGGCTTCTCATACGGCAGCATGTTCCTGGACGCGATCATAAGACGGAGCACCCTTGTTCGTATGTTCGGATTGCATGGGCTAATCCTGTAAAGATCGAGGAGGTTTCGGCGGGCCATGTGCCTGAGAGTGATAACGTCGACTGGAGTGATAGTGTGATCGTCTATGGCATCATTGGCGTCTTGGAGTTGTTCTCTTGTATGAGGAGTCCAATCTTTAATCGTGTTTCTGTGCTGATAAGTTGACGTGCTGGATCTCGAAAGGTTCATATTTGCTCGTCATTAGCGCCAAGGGAGAAGTAGGGAACGGTAAGTTCAACCTTGTGGTGTTTCTGCTTTATGTTCAAAGACATGTTCTCTTAGTGATTGATGGATCCCATACTGTTTATAATGTGAAGGGTGTCACGGCGATTCCTCTCGTGGAGGACAAGGCGAGGATCGTGCTGAGTACTCTGGCTTCGAAGAACTCGCAACTTGCGCGTCCCTCTCTCCTTCCAAGTACTACATTGGATACGTTACCGCCCTCGCAGGATTCAGACACAGACAGCTCAGAGCGACCTCGGTCACCAGAGTCCGATGACGGAGAAACATCGACGCGCCCTGTCCCTCGCGTGCAATTATCCTCTGATACTACAGTAAAGTACGTGCCGCCTACGAATCCTTCCTTCAGCCAAGAGCTCCTATTACCATCTGCACAATCATCTTCCTCCGATCTTTCGAACCTGGAGTCATCGGATCACTCTGTCGCACATTCCCCAGTGGCAAAGACTTTGGCAGCCCGACTCTCGTTCTGGAGTCGTCTTTCTACTCGTACGCTGGTAGCCTCGCCCACGACGGAAGCCGCAGAGGTGGACATACATGGAACGACGTCATTTGAAGGGAGAGAATCGCTAGATAAGATCATAGAGGATGGAAAGACAGAACCGGCCGTGGTTCTGAACGGTATATTGGCTGCTACTGCCCCTCCACCGGCTTCATCTGAAGAGAAGCATTCGGAATTGGAGACCAAGATCGTACGAGAGTGTGTCAAGGAGTTCGCAAAGGGAGAGATGTATTTCGCATACAACTTTGGTACGTACCAAGTGCGCATATGGATAGTGCAAGGTGGGACTGATCACGTTTAAAAAGATATTACACGTTCTTTGCAGCACAAGCAGGATCAATTGGCAAAAGCGCAGAAACAACACGAGCTTCTCGCTGATCTCGATGCGCTTCCCTCTGCGAATTCAGAGTCTTTTCAGTCGCCAGTAGAAGGTTTGAAAGTGAGCGCGATGAGCGAACCTAACCCTACACTTCCCCTTTGGCGTCGGGTCGACCGGCGGTTCTGGTGGAACGAGTGGCTTTCGAAATCATTCGTCGATGCGGGTGTAAGTCACGCGAATTGCATCTAGCTTGGTACTCACTTGCCGATCGACAGCTTCACTCGTACGTGTTACCCATCATGCAAGGATACTATCAAGTCGCCCATTTTGTGATACCGCCTGACCCTATGACGCATGACGAGGACGTATTGGTCGATTATATCATTATCTCAAGACGGTCAAGGTATAGAGCAGGTTTACGCTATCAGCGACGTGGTATCGACGATGACGCCAACGTAGCCAACTTTGTTGAGACAGAGACGATAACGAGGGTTAACGTGCGTGCTTGGGTACACTAAAGTCCGGAAGATTCCTGATGCACGACCTTCAGCGCCTGGGAGTGGAAAACATATTTGCCTATGTACAGATCAGGGGATCAAGTCCGTTCTTTTCATTTCAGCCGGTCACTTTGACGTCTAATGTGTATGTCGCAGTACCACTATTCTGGACTCAGAATGGATACGGGTTAAAACCTCCACCATTACTTGCGACTGACAGGACACACTCCCAGAACCTAAACGTACTCAGAAGACATTTCGAGAAAACTTTCGCCCTATATGGACCTCATGTTAGTGTTCGCCCTGGCTTCATTTTGGGCGAAGTTTATAGCACTGTGCAGAATCTGCTTAACCTGGCTGAACAACACGGGAAAGAAGGAACAGTTACAGATGCGTATAGAGAATATATGCGGGAGTTAGACTCTCCGAATGCACGGTATGGTTTTTCGTTAAATGGATTGTGTCCTAAGTTGATAATAGTTTCAGATATCATGAGTATGACTTCCACGAAGAAACAAAGGGAATGAAGTCCGTGCTTTTGTCTTGTGGATCAACAACTGCTGATTGATCTATTAGATATGAGAATATCTCGAAGCTCGTTGAAGCCGTGGGTAAGGTCTTTGATGCTCAAGGGTATCTGCTTCGTTTTCACTCTTATCTAAGTAGTTGCCCTTACAAATCTTTATCCAGTTACCTCTGGATCTCAGACAATATCATTATGGCCCAGCAGAAGGGTGTTTGGCGCGTGAATTGTATAGATTGTTTAGATAGGACCAATGTTGTACAGGTAAGTCAATTTCCTGCTCAATATAGGTTATCATTGATAATTCTTTCTATAACAAGTCAGCATTCGCACGCCATGTTCTTAACAAGCAATTGGGTGCGGTAGCTCTCTTGAACCCCCATGGCGAGACACGGACGGATACCGACGTCGTCTTCAATAATGGTGCGCTCTTCGTACGAGTTCCCTGTCTTCACACTCAAGTCACTATTGCAGTATGGGCGAACAACGGAGATTACATCAGTCGAGCATAGTTAGTCGCTCTTTTGCATACTCTAGACACGTGTCTCAATTCTCACAGCGCAGGAACTTCAGCTCTGAAGGTTTGTGCAATGCCATTTTCCGTAGACGAAGTGCTGAACCTCAAGCGTTGCTGACAGGGGGATTTCACAAGGTACTGGTATTACATTTCATCAAATATGTCCATTTTCGTATTTTATTTCAGGACTGGGAAACGTGACCTGGGTGGGATGCTCAACGATGGTGTCAACTCACTCGCAAGGTACTGCCAACAATATTAATGTTTCCTCAGGCCCTATTTTGAACTCTCCCCAGAATGTACACGGCAACATTTAGTGATTGGTTCTCACAAGCCGTAATCGATTTCATGCTTGGCTACCGAACGCTTTCTGTCTTCTCCGAGTTCCTGTTAAAGCTTCAATCCACGGATCCCCGCGATTTGATCCGTTTGTCCAAAATACGAGCCGAAGCGATTGCGACGTCGGTGTCGCGTGTCCTGCCTGAGGGCGAACGTCTTCTTTCTGGATGGACGCTCTTTGCTCCCAAAGAGTTGAACACGAGATTTGGAGATAAGTTTGAAGAGAAGGTGCTTTTGCTAGTAAGTTCACCGGCCAAATTTGATTGTCTAGAGATTAACATCTTATAGACAGCGAAAGCTTTATATATCGTTGTAAGCATTCTCGTCTTCTCGTTAGAGGAGAAACGTGCTGATAATGGTCCACCAGAGCTACGATTATACCCTAGAGAAGGTGAAGATTTATACCCGCGTCCCTCTTAAGGACATCCTGGGCATCAGCCAAGGTCAGTAACCAAGTTAATCTTTTCGTAAAGAAATTAGCATAGAGTTACGATGTGATCAGGCGCATACATTCTCTCTCCTTTAGAGGAGGCAAGTCGAGATCCCAAGCAAAATGCAGGGTTCGTCATAACCTGGCATACCACGAACCAAGTCACCCGAGTAACAAGCTACTCTGTCCGTAATAGCCTTGAAGTGCCTGGCTCTCTCGCTACTCCGCCACTGACTGGCCTGCCGGCAGCACGTCGATCTGTTGTCAACGCGGGCTCGAAATTGAGCCAGAGCCTTTCAAGGACAAAAGTGCCCGTGCTTTCAAATATGCTCCCCGACGCGGCATTAGGTTCTGGTTCTCAGACAACATTTGCGGCGTTCAAGGTCCTTCCCATCGATCCAGCCCGTACAAGAAGAGGGTCAAGCTTTGGTGGCAGTGTGGACTATATCGATGCTGCTGACGAACTCAGCTCAGCATCCAATTGCCAAGAGGCGGCAGAAATGATTGTTGGCAATATACGGAGAGCTTGTGAAGATATTGGAGGTGCTCAGGATGAATTCTTGAAGGAAAAGGATGTCGTCAGGTATGGAATTTGTGTCCTACAACGACGGCAGTGCTGATACGCAAGTGTGTTCCATATAGTTTGGCAGAAGCACAGCGTATGACAAGTGTGTACGCGAAAATGGAATATGGAGTGAAGCGACTGTTGTGGTTGGGTGGTTGATAGTATTTTTGTTCTCTTTCGCACATTCATGAAAGTTTCTCATGTCAACTTGGACTGGCAACCCATTGAAAACATAAGAAATCTAGTCTATAGACGAGTTCAAGTCGTTTTCAACTCCCGCGACTCGCGAGTGATACGTAAGTTTTCTACGCCACCTCTCGGAGGTCGGCTCTTGCGTGAAAACAAAGATTGGCGGACCTATAAATGTGCCATCCCGATCAAAAGGAGGATCATGTCCCTTTGTAGCAAGTCTTCATATCTTTTAAGTCGTTATTCTTTGGACCCATGTCGTTCTAAATGGAATGTTGCATGGAAAGAACTGATTGCAAAAATATATTTCAATGAGTGTCTTCTCAAAAGTACTCAGCATGCTCCGTAGCTTCAAGTAAGTGGCCTACGCGATGTCCATTCGGCTGACCACATGAAATCAGCCTGTTTTGGATGCCTCAAGAGCATCGTCAGGCAGATGCGTTAACGGGATACTCCTCGGGTAATCAGATAAGTACTGTGACGGCCGAACAAAGCCAGAGCAGCAAAAGTGCCATCAACCTCCATGACAGTTGAGAGAGAAAAGGCATTCTACCTCAGTTGGTTGGACCCCTACGCTGACTAAGCACCTCAATCGGACTTCGAGTCAATGCACTGCAAATTAAAAGGAAATCTACTCAGGACGCTGTCATATCTATCGTCTCCACGCTGCAAGTGAGGAATGTCAGGTATCTGCAGGCCACGTCTCGCAGAGGAGCGCAAGCAATGGCGCAAAGATCATCCATTTGTGAGTACTTAACCTTTCACACTTTGAAGCATCTCCGTGCGTTTCATAAAGGGGCTGCGAGGTATTGACAAACATTGCGACGCGCCGTATGCGCTAGTATGCCATACGCAACCTCTTCTAGATGAAATAGATTATCATCACGTTCGTAACTAACTAGCCGTGTCCCACAGGGCTTCTATGCAAAACCTTGCAAATCTCCTGACGGCTCGATGAATCTTATGGAGTGGGAAGTCGGGATTCCGGGAAAATCTGGCGTAGGTTTTACTGCTTTCTTTTTGCTAGCATTGCTAGCTGTGTCGTTGTGCCCTCGCCCGCCATCCGGCGCGTTCTTCCAGGGCGTTTTGAGTCGCTTGGGTCCCGGTTTTTCACTGTACAGAGGCCCGGAACTTATTTCCTTTATCTCGTAGACCCCATGGGAAGGTGGCCTCTACAAACTCGTCATGACTTTCCCAGAAGGTGCGCCAGCGTCATCTTCTGTTGCTGCGACATTAATAACGACCGATCTATGGCTTTCAAGACTACCCCTCAAAGCCACCTAAATGTCATTAAGCCCACCCGATCTCTCCTGCTCTACAATGACATTTTTTTTTTCGATAGGCAAATTTACTCCGCCACTTTTCCACCCCAATGTGTACCCCTCTGGCACAGTTTGCCTTTCCATCTTGGACGAAGAGAAATCATGGAAGCCTGCTATCACGATCAAACAGGTACTCACGCATTCCGCCCCATTCTCCGCTTTCGTTAACCATATTTGACAGATTTTACTCGGTATTCAGGACCTTCTGGATGACCCAAATGTGAATGACCCTGCTCAAAGTGATGCATACACCATGTTCAAGTACGTCACTCTATCTACAATGTTTCTGATCCTCGCCACTAACGGTACACCAGGAATGACAAAACTGCCTATGAGTAAATCTGATTCTCCAGCCACTGCGACGCCTTGTTGAAATATATGTTTTGTAGGAGACGAGTTCGTCAACAAGCCCGCGAGAACATCCCCAAGTAATTTCATCTTCTATCATGGTTTAATACTTTGTGTCCAGGGCTCAGGATGGCAGAGTTTCTGTCTACTTGTATTTTTGTGTATCTTTTCTTTTACAATGTTACGCATAGTTATCTGGTGATCACTAAATCATCTTGTCTGACTTTTCTCATCGTTGATGTCACGATAGATCAATATATTCGGCTGCATGGATGTTCAATGTGAACTCCTTCCCGTTGTCTGGTATCATTAATCTGGCGTCGTTGCATCCTGTTTCATCAGCCTCGGTCATCCCCGCAAGACAAGGAGCTCATCAAGGTGGATTTTAATCTTCAAACTTGGTATTCGGATCACTCAGTGGCAATGGAGCAGGAAATCGCGAATGTCACTTTGCCTATAGTAGGAGTGATCTCTCCATGCGAAGGTGTCATGGAGTGAGTCGATCCTATGTGAAAACTGCTCGTCAAAGCAGTCCGGTCGCATACATACTACAGACGGCTCTTGGATTTGGACGGTTTATCGTTGAATGTCGAGTACCCTACACCAATTGGCTGTAACTATGAAACGGGTAAGACTTACAGATTCGAAACGCGCATCACTGTTGTTGACTTGAATATGCATCAAATGAAGGGGGAAAGATGTGACATTAACAGCATGTTTCCAGCATCGATATCCCCGGTCAGAAGTTGGCCGCCTCCGCAGTGTCACTAAAGCTTTGGACAATGGTACTGTTGCTATGTAAGAAACGAAAAAAGCACCGATTTCACTATTCTTGCCTTTACCTATGTCTTCGCGGCGTTGATATCTTTCTCGTTGACATTGTACCAGAACTTCAATATTGAAATCAAAAGATGCAATGAAGAGGGAAGTGGAGAAGCTTTGGTTATTCCTGGATTTTTGTAGTTCTAAAATTATCCATTGCGGAAGACAAAATGACAACGGAGACGGTGCAGGTCAAGTTTTATAAAGCTATAAAGAGCTAGCGTCGGCAAGAAAGCTACACCTCGGAGGGTGAAAGTGATCCAAGGTCTGAGGCGAAAAGAGACCTTAAACAAGAGTACTGTTCTGTTCTGGAAATAAGTATCCACTGGATAACGCCATGATGACCCATGTATCTATATCCATGGCTACCCGTGGACACCTACCCACTATTCAAACGAGTTGAAGCCTACGGGACTCTATGTGACTCGGGCCCAATGCATTCCCAACATATCGAGGTTTAAGAGATTGATTTCGACAATTACGAAATATGCCAAGTGCATTACTTCCGCAACCGCCATCACTACACTGACAGGGACGAATGTCTCCAGCCCCTGCGATTCTCAACATCCATACTCCATCTTCCTCGTTCGCCATCGTTCACTCATGTGAGCATGTACACATTCATCACCATGCCAGCAGCTATAACTTCAAATGAGCCTGAGTTTTTGACTGACACGTACTGTTTCACACAGTTACACAAGACTCATTGCAGTCTCTCTATGATACACTCAGCAAAAAAATACACACATCATATCCCGGCGAACGCGTAGGTCATGGATGGTTGAAATACGAGTTCAACGATTCAATATGGAACCTAGATGATGGTACGTTTTTAGCTACTGCGATGCACGTCATTCACTTGGCGGTTAAGACTCTGATTATACCATATTCGTATGGAGGCAGCATCAACCTACAGCTGAGGCGACTCCAACGCCAACGCCTTCTGCTACCACAGACAGTAACAAATCTCATCCGCCGCCTGCCCATACTCCGACGCTCCACCTACATAACCCTGCTACGCCACTCCCAGGGCCCGATGATTATCACAATCCTTCATATTACCTTTATCGACCAAATGCACGTCGCTCCTCGCCGGCACCGTCAACGCTTTCAAAGAGGTCACAACGTACGAAGGGTAGTCGACAAACAAACAGTATCAATAACCGGCACGACGGAGATGATGGAATTCCCAAACATAAGAAGGATTTTGAGAAATTTCACGGCGAAAATGGAGTTCGCACCGTGATGGGAAGTATTGGGCCTGTGCAGGATGGTGGGGAACCTCTTCCCGTCTTCGCTATTTCTCGCTTAATATGAAATACAGTTCGAATGCTACTACGAGCTGGCTACCGGCACGTTTACATTTCTAGAAAGTTTGCCATCAAACATGGATTCATTCCGAAGGATGCTGCGCCTGGACACTACGGATACGGTGGACTAGTGAACATTGGAACGTGGCCTATAACTCTCAAATCCTCATCGTCCATGAGCTCACACCCCGACGCGCCAGCTAAATCAAACACAGCACCTCAGCCGACTTTGATCGGCGTATTTCTCGCGGAAGAGCCCCACTTTGACGTCGTTCTCGGCCGATCATTCTTTGAGAAGCGCCAGATTCGGATTAGCAGTACGGATCCGACAGATGTGGTTTGTCTTGATACAGGAGAGAAGATTGAGTGTGAGTTGGTTATCCTAAAGGATGGGAGAGGGGAGATTGTCACCGTAACTTGAGACGCGTAGTACATGTGACTTGTATCTCCCTTCACGTGTCGCGGCTTGTTTCAAACGCGACCTCAATTGAATTGTCGCCTTTTTAATGTGTCGACCGAAAAGCCGTTCGCACGTTGGAAACGACCTATCTTTTACAAGGCGGGATGTACATCAACCTATACGCTGTCATAGTTGGTCTTATCGGCTCTCTTTTCATCGTGACGAAGATGCGCCACCCTCACATAAAGCATATCCGCGAGAGTTTGGAAAGCTCAGTTTTGTTCAAAGCTATCAACGCCTTGGACTTCTACACAGGTAACCATGCTTTATTTTACGACGAGCTTTTCCCCGAATTTCCGTCAAACCATACACTTTCGAAAGACCCTTTTCAATCTCCTGTACCGTCAATATGCCGATGCATTTTCCCATCGCCTGAAGTCGTCCACTCCCGTTTCCCGCCGGGAGCTGGTGCGTATCAGATATTGCCAGCCCTCTGTGCAACTGCCGGCGTCTTCCTATTCTCAACCGCAATCTACCTCAGGAAGAGCTTTCGACTGGCTCTTCGCGAAAATCAGCGAAATGTCGTAATTCATGCCTCCCGAGTTGAACGACGTGTATCACAAGAGGCGAACTCCGTCATCTTGGCTTCCAACACAAAGAGGCCGGAAGACACGCTGTTTCCCTCCTCTTCTGTTTCCGTCGTAACGCGGCGGGATGACCCCATATTCTACCAGAACGCAGAACCAGTCGTTGTGTCGCCGCCGATGCCTGTAGCGATATCTGATCCTCTTACGCGGGCGAATTCACTCCCGGAGCCGTCGGTCCCGCTTTTGAAAAGTCGCGCGATTCAAAGTTATCCTGTGACCCCTCGTGTTGCGGACACAACGCCACCGCCACCGCCACTGCCGCTTCCCTTGATCGTGCCAAGCGTACCAGAAGCCTTTGTTGCTCAAACCGACGATGTTCTTCCATATTTAATTCCCTTGCCGCAGGACGGGCCACAACCGGTCGCCGCGGAAGAATCTCCAGGCTCGAGTGTAGTCGAGTCCTCAAGCCCGGTCGACTCTGATGTCGCTGCCATTTCGTACTTGTCCTACTTGCCTTTCGCGCAGAATCTGGATGCACGGTGTGGTGAAATGCCAACACCGGCGCCGGCGCCGATAACGTCATCCGACAGTGGTACTCGTTCGCCTCGAAACAGTCTGCAGATCGCTGCACCCGTGGCCCGACGCGTTTCCACGCCCCAAGTAAGTTGCAGACGTCCTGAGTGGCTGAAATCGGCTCAATACTGGGAGGCTCATTCGAAACTGAACGCGCTGGTATCAAACACAGCGGCGGGGGGCATCGAGACAACACCATACGCCACGCGGATGGAAGCGCCGGTCATATCACCCTCGCCGTGCAAAATTAGTGTTCCTCGTGTATGTGCGTCGACTTCCCTGGCACAGCCCACGACGGTGACGGTGACGGGAAGTGCGTCGCATTGGGACCATCTGGCGATTTCTGTCGGTGCTCCCACTGAAACGCCTTTCGTTGCAGGCCGCACGGGTGCTGATCTCGTGCTTGCCATGTCGACTAGCATGCCTCGGGTGATTGATTTGGGGGTTAGGTCTGCAAGTGGGAATCAGTGGAATGATGGAAGAGGGTTGGAGGGAACTAGCGGAAGTACCTCACCGCTAGCAGAGATGAGCATTAGTCCTCGAGCTTCGTCGATTCTTCGCCAAGTCGCTGCCGCTAATACAGCACAGGCTTCTCCTGCAGTATCGAGTCGAAGGAGACGAAGTGCCGTGACGGCAGCAGTGTTACAGACTCCCTGGCTGAATCGTAGTGGAGGAGGCGGAACGGGGGTCCCTGCAACGGCGAATCGAAGTACGGGGGTGTCTCCAGTGCAGACGGCAGTGCGAAGGAGTGTGATGCGTCGTGTGCTGGGGCCGCAGCGTAATGGCTCAGCGGGTCGGCCAAGTGAACGATGGATTGCGCCTGCTGATTATGTTGAACGGCCTCCCTTGCGGATTACTCGGGTTTTCGGTGAGCCTGCTGCCTAGGGCCTAGGATTTTCCCTCTTCTCTCTATTTTTGCTGGTCATTTCTTGCATAAGTCATTTTAAAGTTAGCCGTAGACTTTCCAAAACTTGGGAATTCTCTGAGCATCTGTTCATGTATACTTTACGACACACTTACATACCTTACGACAGTGACTGTAATATACAAGTTTATCTTTCTATCGAAAGCGAATAGAGCATAACACATTTGCAGAAGCGCCCTCTGATCAGGAAATGATAGTTTCCTGGACATGAGATCGTTTAGTTGACGTCCCATTAGCACAAAGACAGTCACTGGAATCAATCGAGAAGACGTTGGAAGATGAATGTTGGTCAAAACGCGAATCGAGTTGGACGTTGGGCGTTGACAGTGGCAATAACTCAATCCATCAAAAAGGCTCAGTGACGGAGATGAGAAAAAGATATTGATTCAATTAGAGACGTCAACACTATTGTATCACAAACACCGTCTGTTGTGATTGGGACGCTGGATGTGGCTGGTAAATGATACCTGCATCACCGTCCAATCTTTAGACGCTGCGCACGAGTCGCCTGAAAACTCGTTAGTCGTAGCCCCACAAAAAAAATCAGAAAAAACAAAAAAACACCTTTCGCCTTTTCTTCAGCCTAAATAAAGGTCATTTAGCCATCAATCGCAGATCAAGGGTTAGATATCTCACTTGTGCTTCTTCATCTTCTTTCTCCTCTTCCTCTTGGTACTATCCATCACGACATCCTGACACTTCTTTTCTTGCTTCTCCTGCTGCAGCGTAACATCATCTTTGTCCACAAGCCCAAGGCGGCGGAGGGTCTGTTCCCACGAAACGGCAGCACCAACATGACTCATGGTTATTGCCCTTGCGAGCTGATGTGCCGTCGCAGCATCCGCGTCCGCTGCTGCCTCGGAATACTCGTCAAGAAGCCATTGAGGAGTTGTCATGTATGTCTCGGCCTCGTTGATTTCAGCCGGGAGGAACGAAGAAGCGTGGGCGGAGTCGAGGATGGAGTGTGGCTGCGAGAGAAGCAGCAAGGGACGATGCAGGGAGAAGAATTGGTGCAACTTAAAGTCCCTTGCGTTCAATACGGGATGGGTTTGTTTCTGTAAGAGAATCGAGTCCGATGCGCGGGTACTTGTGTATGGGACCTCGGTAGTGGCTGGAGCCTGCGACGCAGCCGTAGAGGACGTCTGCGAAGAAGCCGTCGAGGGCTTATCTGCAGCGTTTACGACTGGACTTGTATTTCCACTCGCTGGGGATGTCTGTTGGGCGTCGTGAGTGGGCTCGGGGGTGGGCTCGGTCTTTGGAGTGGCACCCTTTGAGGCGACGACGGCTTTGGGGACTTTGGCAGAGGTGAAGTAGCGGCCGCCGCCTCCGGACCTGGAGAAGAAGGAGTACGCTCTGGACGAGGCTGGGAGGGGACGGACGAAACGGGCCAAGGCAGACATGGCATGCAGTCCAACAAATCTCCGTCCAACCTTGGACGCACAAAACACAGCCACCGTTGTCTCTTGTTTACGTCGGGGCAAGCGTTCATCCATAGCACATACATATCCCATTCATTGTTACAAGGTTCATGTCTAGCGCAGTAAGGATACGGTTTGCTATATCTTCCTTCAACAGTCGTTATCACCAGCCCTGCCTGTTCGATCGCTTGCTACGGCCCGTCGTCTATAGTTGGCCAGTCACGAGTCGTTAAATTTTCACAGTGCCTGGAGTTCTATGGCATAAGATTGATTTTCATTCAAAAAAATCACATCTATATCCGACTGATGTTTTATCACATTCAATTCAGAAAAACTCCCACCCACTATTGGTCCTGCCACTCAAAGCTCCCAACAATGGCAGTCTTTCCAACAACCGACCCCTGGTTTGGGGCAAGAATAGTCATCTTCTTATGTGAGATATCGATATGTGTACTAAAAAAAAATACGAAGATTGAGCGAAACAAGGGGTCGATGATCGTCATAATGTCACAGTAAAGAGTACGCACACTATTATGAAGCCCGTGGCGGTCAGATCGAGGATTTCTTCGTCGTATCGCTCGTTTTCGTCGGGATTTGGCGGCGCAAGAACGCCGAGAACTGCATTCAGAAGACCTGAGCCTGGTTGAGACGGGTCCACAGGCACGGGCTGCATCTCAGATACGACACGTGTGGCGCCTATTGGAAGCGCAGAAGATGGTGCCATCGTCTCTATGCAATCTTTGATGAGCAGCAGTAATACGTTGAGAAACTGTGCTTACCAGCGCCGATGCGTAAGATGGTCAAATCACTAAAGTTGATGACCGTCGAGGAAGGTGCCAGCGAAAGTTCCGTGAGTGCCTCCCCGCCAGCCACGGCTGATGTCGCGCCGGAAGGGGAGGCGAGAACTTGTCCGTACATGTATGTGTGTAATTGATAGTTGTGGATGCGTTTACGGTAGCTGAGGTCTAGTTCAACAACCTGGATAGAGTATGAGAGAAACGAGTCGAGGGTTGATTGAAACACCTACGCCACCGGACTTTGGGACCTTGATCACGGTGAGTTGGGATCCATATGTGCGCTGCATTTCAACATTGAGTTTCTCGTGCCCAACGACGAGAATGACATTGACTGAAATGGTCGAGTGAGAAACGGACCACGGACCATTGAAATATAACACACTTTTAAAGGCTTCCACACAAGCCTTGATCAATTTATGCCGGTGGTCGTTAGTTCCTGCACCAGCACCAAATGACGAGGGAGTGTCCACGATAAGACCTGATACCCTAGCTTTGATGTAACGATTATATCGTCTACAGTGATGTCAAGAAACTATTGCTCATACCTTCCGTATCGTAATCGTACTTTTCCTTGATATTTTCTCCCAAGTTACGAATAATTCTGTCCATTAACAAAGGATTGCGCCGCGTCTCAGCATGGCCGTACCAATACACCAAAGGCAGGAGAGCATTAGCAGGAAGAGCGGTCGGCGCGGACGTTGCAGCAGAACCTAGAGGGTTGGCAGGTGAACACGTTGGTATTGGAGAATGGACCGATGCCACTGAAATGGCACCAGGAGCCGCCCATCCACCCTATAGGCAATGAGAGCCATCAAGACGTGAGATCACAGATAAAAAGGAAAGTTCACCTCGCTAGGATCCACATTCACGAGGAGAGGCGACCATCCTTGCCCAGCTCTAACAGCGTAATTAATAAGAGTCTTGCACACTGTCGTCTTGCCAGAATTCTCAGGACCAAGGACCAGCACGCGTGGTGGATCATTGATCGCAAGGGGGTCATCACCGCGTGATGGGGAGCCATGTACTGCTCTCAATGCGCGTACGCGCATCTGCTCAAACGCAAGATGAAGGTTCGCGTACGCGGCCATTGGGGTCTCATCGGATACGTACTCAGTCGACGGCTGACCTGTGACGTGTTTTTCTTTGCGTCAAGACCATGCCTTTTTGAAGGGGGAATGGGAGTAGACTCATCTCGATTGTACATCCCCGCCAAGTGTAGACTGCTGCCTTGCATTCAAATCCGAAGAGATATTGCTTGCCTTCTGCGAGCTCGGAGCCGAAGATCTCTGCATGGCCTCGTACGAGCTACATCCAAGGTATATCCGATGTTTTAGGCAACGAGAGCAAGGGGCTCAAGAACGCACCTTGATCGCTAGAGTGGTTCCAGGGTCCAACTCAAATCTGTACTCTGACTCTGGTTCAAGGACCCATTCTTTGTTAGGAGCAGCAGGTTTTGCCTCAGTAGTCATGGTTGTTCGCTCGGCAAATGGACAGGTCAAATAAAATTTTGATTGGGACAACCTAGAGCCTGCAAAAGAATTGTTGCCGTTGATAACAAGTTTGTGCGCACAGGCAGCGCACGTGATTAGGATCGGCGGCGGAGGACTTTGATATTGGCCGCGTCCGTGATTGCGCCCACTGTTGTTGGGTTCACACCATTCTTGTGCTTCTTGACCCATTGCACCACTATTCCACCACGCGACAGACATCGGTTACTTGTCTGGACTCGCTGTTCCGGCTATTCTACTCCGCCTCTAAATATGCTTTACAACACCCCGGGCGCATAACGTTCAGGAAGAAACTTCCCAGCAACACTCTATGTTAGTGACTTCGACATGAGAAATCGTTTCAGCCAATGAAGTAAACACCAAACCATCAACTCCTTGACAGCTTCTCGAAATATCGATCATGTCGGGGATTGATTGATCCCCATGCAGAACGTTACATCATGAGGTATATGCTCAAGTTCATAAAGCCAGAGCATTGGTTGTACCTTGTGGCTGATCTGCATTCCGCCCCTTTCACCACGCCATGTCAGTCGGCAGCGATTCCGAGAAGAAAAACCACCTTGGGGTAACGACTGTCGACGAGTTTGATGTCGATGTTGCGGCGACACTTGGGACTGGCTCGGAGGCACCGTTGGATCCCGCTGAAGCGTCACGCTTGAGGTCACTTTGTTCATTGTTTGCTTGCGGAACGACATTGATGCGTTGGGCATGCAGGAGGAAACTTGACCTACATCTTATGCCTCTCATGTGCAGTAAGTCGTGAGCCCTGTTGTCAATGTTAACATTGTTCAATTGTCGTCTGTAGTCCTATACCTGTAAGGAAACCTGCCTGCGGGCCGAAAGTCCACTTTGTTTTAACTTTACTTAGCATGACCTTTGCCGACAAAGTCACTCTGGGCCAATCGGCTGTGATGGGTCTTATGTAGGTGATATCACGAAAAGAAACTTTGCAACATGTGCTGATTCCGTAACTTCTGCAGAGAAGACAACCACTTGTCCCAGAACCAGTTCAATTGGCTTAGCACAATATTCTATTTGAGTTATCTCGCTTTTGAGGTTATTTCAGCCACTCTGTTTAGACTTCTGAAACCACTATTAACAAAGCTTATTCCAGTACCCTCAAAATCTCGCTCTGCAGAAGTTACCTGTGGCCAAATGGATGAGGTGCCTTCATTTCTAATCCTTTTGCAGGACATTACACTAACCGAAGTGGTTAGCATCAACATACTCGTCTGGGCAATCGCACTGATGGCACACGCCGCCTGCAAATCATTTGGAGGACTCTTCGCGGTTCGTTTCATCCTCGGCATGTGCGAAGGTGACTTCTATATCCCCTCTATATCCTCCAACGTTTGTTTGACGTACATGCAACTATTAAGGTGCAATTACGCCTGGTTTCTTGATTGTCACTTCCATGTTCTATACTCGCGAAGAACAATCGAAGCGTGTCGGTTATTGGTGTACGTCAATTGTGGCTGATCATCAACAACGGCAATTGAATTTGTTTTAGTTTTGATGAATGGTGCAGCTGTCATCTTTTTGGGGCTTATTGCTTTTGGACTTATCCACACTCATGTATGTCTTCCCTTGAGTCTTTGGTTGAACTTTTGGTCTCCTATCCTAACACTTTTATTTAGAATGATAATTTCCATGCTTGGCAATGGTGCGCAGCAATCCACCTCTATTACATGACAACTTACTAACGCGATGGATACGAATCAGGCTTATGATCATCACTGGCCTTGTGACTTTCGTGGTCTCTATTCTGTTTTGGTATGTTGTGCAACTGTCGATGGCTTAGGTCATAGCGGACCCATAATCTGTTAGGTTCACTTTCCCAGACTCGCCTGTCTCTGCACGCTTTCTAACGCCAGAGGAACGCGTCAAAGTCGTACAACGCATCAAGGCTAATCAGTCTGGTGTCGAGAACAAGCACTGGAAGCGGGAACAGTACGTACCTCTTGCTCTGCTAGTTTCAAAATCTGTCATGTTTGTTGCCTAGATTCTTCGAGGCCCTTCGTGACCCGAAAACGTGGCTTTTGGCTCTTTTCGTTGCTTCTGCGTACGTGGAAATACTTCTCTTTCGTAAAGCTGACCGTCCTAATGAATCGTAACCTTAGGAACCTCTTCAACGCCGTTCGTTCTTGCTACGTATCAATAAGTTTTGATTAAGATTTCTGACCGCTTTTGTAGGTCACAAATCAACGGCAAATCATCGTAAAACAGTTCGGATTCACTCTCGGCCAGACTACGCTTCTTGGAACAGTAGACGGAGCCATTGAGAGTAAGTATCCCCCTCCATAATTCGAAGTTGTATTCGGCTGACTTGTCAAAGTCTTGTCCATCTTCGCAGTGGTCAGCTTGATACCCTACCTTGGACACTGTTACTCTGCAATCCTTGCGTTCGTTCCGGCCGTACTAGGTGGTATTCTCCTTATCACCCTGCCCTCTGATAACAAAGTCGGCCTTTTGTTCTCGTACTGGATTTCAAGTAAGTGTTGTTATTTGTTAACCATTTTAACTGAGTTTACGTTTCCTTTTACTAGTCTTCGCAATCTCTCCCTTCGCTGTTTCTCTGGGATGGATGAACAACGTTACTGCTGGCCATACAAAAAGTAATTTGAATGCCTTAGATTTCACAATTGATGCTTACCTTGGTTCAGAAACCACTGTGAATGCCATTGTTCTCATCGGTTACGGAATCGGGAACACTGCCGGTCCTTTCATGTGGAAACCAATGTTCCAGCCCCGGTGCGATCTAATCCCTTTTTGTGTGTCATTAGCAATCAACTCATGTCTGGTATAGCAATGTCGTTCCTTGGGCTATCCTCACCGGCTTCTGTGGTTTCTCTGCCCTCGTTCTTTTAGTTCTTCGGACGCATCTTGCGCAGGAGAATAAACGCCGAAACAATGAGAAACCTGACGATAGATACGATGATGTCTACTTGACCCACGTCGAGGCAGACGGCACTACCGTTGAGAAAAGAGTTGACAGGGTGAGCTTCCATCAATACCTTCGAGCCTTCGCGCCAAGATCGCTGACGTGGGATATGGCACAGGCTTTCCTTGATCTCACCGATATTCAAAACCGGGATTTCAGATATATTCTCTAAGACCTGGAAAGGGTTGCCTGATCAAATTTAAAGAATATGTTTATTGTGATATATTTTATTGGCCTGACATTGATACCTGTATTGCTCATATTGCTAAATCACAAAAGATCTTGGCTAATCCTTGTGGATTATAAAAGTCGCCGACTCAGCATTTTCTCGACACTAAGTTACGACAAGATAGCGGAGGACATGTACTGAAAAAGGTCAATACTTGATTGTTGACAGAAGACGTAAGTAGATAACTCAGCAACCACGGGTAAAACAGAGGTGTGGCGACGAAAAATAAGAGCAAAACTTATGAGTATTAGTAATCATATGTTGAATACGGAGATAATCCCATGTCAACATTGATAGCTTAGTATATAGTACAAACATCATAGGAAAGCCGCTATCTTAACAGGCTTCCGAATCGCAGCTGAGCTGCCCTCTGTAAAACGATACGTGACACGATACTTTTTGGTTTCAGCATTCTTTCCTTCTCTGCTCTTGGTATTGTTGGATGAATTCACTGTTATCACTCGACCGAAGAAGTCGGTGGGAGGCTATCATGAGATTCAGCATGTTTCACAAATGGACCAGAAAATGGTGTCTACCTTGTCAGCAATGTCTATACCATCATCCGTCCGCGGACGTTTGTTAGGTGGCTCATCTTCATCGCCGTCATCTTTGGTATTGTCTCTAGCTCCGTTTACCCCGGATTGCTTCAATCTGTACCCGCGAACATCAGTTTTTCAACGTCGAACACAAATGCGTGAAACATACGAAAATTTCTTCGCTCCGAACAAGTCGTGTTTTCCACGCTTTCCCTTTTCCACAATGTCAGCGTCTCTCGCAATTAGAACTGCATCAATCTCCAAGATAATGTAAAAATGACTTTCCAGCAGTGTGAAAATACAAGCTAACCTCTTGGGCCACAAGATGCCGCACAGCATATCGAGATACTGCAATGTCTGAGGCCCTTTTGCCATCGTACGTGACAAAAACATCTATGGGCCTATATCGGACATTTATGTCCAGAGTAGTAATGTAAACAAACATAGCGACGCACGGATCGAGTCGATATGATAACTGTCCATCTTCAGCTCGTTCTTGGAAGAATCGGAGCTCTAAAGTCGCCATAATGTCGACGAGGCGTGTAAGTAATGTCTTCTCTTCTGGTCTTATCACTTGACTGTTAATCTGCGACCTCGTTTGAGTGATCAGTGGCACAGGTACAGGAGGAACTAACAGGACGAATAGGAGGTGAAATGATCCTGTTAATGAGAGGCACGAATTCAAGTTGAAGAATGGGCGTGGAAAGAAGATGCCTGAAGTCGCCCCCCCGACGTGTGCCCGCACTCCGGAGGCCACGCGAAAGAGTCTTCAAAATCTCCTCGTTCGATCGTGTTAGTTGAAGATTCTGCATGACCAGATGGTTAGGACTCATTCAGCATAGAACCTAATCTAGAAAACGACGGTCGCACCTCCCAGTCTCCTTGGTTGCGCTCGACACGTGTTCCGCCCCGCTCTTGGAATAATGGATAGAATGGCACCAGAGTATAAGGCAAGTAGGGACTTAATGCAAAATCACCATTCGCATACATGCCAGAAGAGAGGAAATCAAAGGTTAAGAGCCATTCATTGGCCTTCTCGTATCGATCGAAATTGGCATCATGTTGCCTCAGCGTCGCATAATGGCCAAAGCAACCTAGGCACGCAGTTAAGATTAGACCCACAAGAGACACGCAAGAAGACCAACCAAGTGCGATGCTATTCTCCCTGCCACTTCCATCGATTTCTCGGCTTAGGCGTGCGACAAACCTGTTTTCCTCCTCCTCAGTCAATCCTAGCTCTTTAACGCGTTTCTTTGTTAAAGGGCTGAAAATGTTGTTCAACACAGCACTGAGCGTGGTGTCGCCCTCTTTCATTCCCGCGGTGGCACTTCGAACAACGCCCTCCGTGACCTCTTGATTCCGGGACTTGATGAACTAGGAGGTCGGTCAGAACATGATTCCTCCAAGGTTTGTATGGTTGCCACCTGCAGTGTGTTTAGACAGCCACGAAGGTCACCTTTTGCAACACCCACAAGTGTGCTCAGGGCCCGTGAGTCAGCTTTAAGGCCCTCAAGCTGACATATTTCCCGGAGCCTTTGGACAGTATGAATATCTGCGGGACGTTGTATTCGTATTTGAAGAGCATGGGGTTTGAGCTTTGCAAGCGAGGATGCATTTTGATCATTGCAAATGCATATAATTGGACGTAGAATGGGCCGTTTAGCTTGAGGATCTTTCTGTTTTTGACCTATAATTATTGTTAGTAGTCAGTCATTCAAACAAGTTTGGAAAGATGCTAAGGGTACTAACGTTTTTTCGGAGGCCGGTCTTGTGTTAAGGAGACAAGCTTGGAGATGAATGTATTAGACTAGTATGTGATGGACATCAGTTATGACTGGAAGACGACAACAAGGATGGAACAGGGCGCACGTTGTCCCCAGCCCCGGTTGCACCGTCGATTTCATCGATAACCAATAGTACTGGCTTCGTACTCCCTACTGCAGATCCAGACTCCAAAGCAGGTCTAATTCGATCATCTACAATGGAACCGGAACGTGCATCGCTACGTGCCCGCATTAAGACCTTCACATGCGCAAGAAAATGCGGCTTTGAGACAGACCTGGCATTGATTTCCATGACATCGTATCCTGCTTGTCTGGCAATAACATGCGCCAACGTCGTTTTGCCCAAACCCGGTGGCCCCGATAGCAGAAGAAGCTAGGACGCCACATGTCAGTAGACTTGCATGGCACGCAATTCTATTGCATTTACCTTCTCCCGGGGGCGATGATATTCGTCCATTTCCTCAAAATTTTCATCTCCTGCTCGGGGACGTTTTCTACCCTTCTTGTTGCCAAAGACACACCAATCCCATCGTTTGACCCAAGCCATTGTTTCCCGAGCTACTCGTTCATTACCCATCAATTCAGTGAATTTTTGGGGACGATATCTATCAACCCATAGTGTGTCTTCGATTGGGTCTGAAGACGATGTTGGAACGACAAGTCTTTTATTGCGTGGAATGGGGATAATTGGGATAGAATCATGAGTAATGATCAAGGAACAAACATACCGTTCTTGACGATTCGCTGCGAGGTTGGCAGATAATTGATCCATCAGTCGATGAATCGGTACATCGAGCAAGTTCCCCATTCGCGTGGCTGTGGATGCTGATAACTTCTGTATACAGCGTTGACGTCAAGTGGAATTAACTCAAAAATACGACCTCACCTCACGAGCAACGCGCGACACCTTAGGTTTCCTCTTGAGATGTATGGGCTTCCCATCAAAAGTAGATGCTCGTATTGAGAAGTTTGAACTGGCGTCATTAGATGTTGTGGCAGGATTAGATGACGAGGAAGAGGATATAAGTGGAATCCCGAAAGCTTCGTGGACTGATGGCAAGTAATCATCATCCTGGCTAGATAGAGGGACGCTAGAGGAATTCTCCTCGGTTCGGTGGGACGAGCTCAAAAGCAAACCACTTGTAACGAACGTAGGCATAGCTATAAAGGCAGATATCAAACCTGTCCAAGAATCGATTGCGATTAACATACTAGTGGCCGATGGTCTGTCTGTTGCTTCCTCTGTGACTCTGGTCATGCTCGAGAGAAGACCGGTGGTGGTAAGATTTAAGGCTCCTTCTGCGGGAGAAATCCTCGAATCAGCCATCTTCGTCATATCATTCGAACTGGATAGTAGGCCGTTAGAAATAAACACATGTTTTGAATCATCTAAATGCACATATGTGAAGCATCACAGCTGCGTGTTGAATGTGGACGCACCTGTTTCTACAGAAGACCTAGACGTACTCTCGTTAATATCCTCTGTCGCCGCCCTTGACGAGTTCGAAAGCAGGCCATTTGGAATGAAGGCGCCTGAGAGAGCTGATGTTGACGGGCGTACATCATACATATAAGACGATGTACGTACACGTTCTCTCTCCAGTCTCAGATAGAGGCTCATCCGGGATATCTTCGTATAAATGACGTTAACTCTCACTGAAAGATGGATCTTTGAGTTGCACACCTGACGTGAAGTCCAAGCGAGTTCCAATAGCTGGATCCGCCTTAGAATCACCGTTGGTTCCTAATGTGTCACTTTGCGCAAGAATTGGGGTATGATTAGAGTCCTTGGAGAGTCCTAATGATGGTGCTGGCTTGCTTGGCCCGAGGAGCCCATTTGAAATGAAGACCGTCATAAAAGCGGGATAATTACGCGTCTGCACAGGCCTGCCTTAGTTTGAGGGTAATTAGTAGGGTCTGAAGGGGTTTACGCGTCGGCAACACGGGAGTGAACGCGTCGAATTTGAAGATGTTCAGAGTACCGTTACGGTTGTCACGGCGTCGCGTTACATATAACGTGATATAACGGTTACGGGATTGGACATCCAGTTTCCTAACTCCTGTCCGATTGCCAGCTCATCGAAAACTCTCAGGGCCGCTCCAGTAAGCGGCTCGATTTGCTTGCGGACAATGTGAGGTTAGCTGTAAATTACAAGTTTCGATATCTCGCTTCGAATCAAGCACAAACAATGCTATGTCACATGATGCACGCGCCACCCATCACAGCCTCCTCAAGAGATGAGCTCCTCGAGTATGTCAGGCCAGGAACGATTTTCTGAAAAAGGTATTTTATTACACTGAAACAACTCAATACTCGTTAACCTTTCACTTTAGACAAACACAACAATGCGACAGACTCAGGCAAGCTCCCTCAGGATGTGGTCACTAAATTGGCCGAGAAACTCAGCGAATTGATGGGGGAGGACATCAGGGGAGAGTTGAATGAGTTGAACAATGCACGGGGTGAGGTAAGTTCTAGCGTTGTCATCAGGTCACCTTCTGAGTTATATCTTTCCTAGCTAATGAACGAAGAAGGCTTGCCAATAATCGACATCACTGAACCTGTGGAGACATCAATACTTGAAGAGGAAAATGTTGCATCCGTCGAAGAACTTGTCCTTCCTCCTTTGCATCTACTACCGGAACCTACTAGAGAGCGACTTCGTCAGGAACGCAATAGTTTGCTCGATCAGTTGGAAGAAGAAGAAAGAGCACATCAGAAGCGCGAGAAATCAGCAGATATGGAGCATAGGGAAGAAATTCTACGAAAGCGGAAAGAAGCGGCTGCTAAGGAAAAGGAAAAACTCAACGCGACCAGAGAGATACATAAAAAGATGGGAAGAGTGTTATTGCAGAACCTTGCGAAAGAGAGGGAACAAGAGGAGAAAGCGCGCGTCGCTGATGCCGCATCTGATAAGGCTAAGCGCTCTTCACAGGGAGGTAAAAGCAAGAAGACGGTGTCATTCGCAGATACTTCGGACGTATACGAAGAGCGTGCTTCAAAGGGGCAACGGACTTCAGATCGGGGAGACATCACACCTACGGGACTTCGCGCTACAGGAAGACCATCCCTCTTGTCGTCTTCAAATGATCTTCCCATGAAAATGACTGTTGTAGAGAGGACTCCGAGTGCACCACCAAAGTTGTTGATGAAGAACGAGCCTGATTCCGATGATGAATCTGACCTCGAGGCTCATATGGACGCCGAAGAGTCAGATCCGGAGGTCACACTCGAAGATGAAGAATACGATGCAGAATTTGCTCATCATCAAAGAGAAATAGCGCTTCAATATCATGAAAAACGCGGGAAGATTGGGGCAGCTGCTTTGGCTGCATTGGAAGCACACTCTCACGAAGAAGATGGACATGTACGAGCAGCAAGTTTCGGCTTTTAGTATTCTGGCGATGACCTGACATATCTCTTATCAGGACCTTCCACTGGACATGCCTTCCTATGAACCTGGAAAACCATCTGTATCTCAATTCAAAGCCAGCCGTCTTGCATCCTCATATGCTGCCTCATCCCCTTCAACGTCAATCGGTGCTTCTGTCGTACCAGCGTCTGCAGCGCGTACAATACAGAAAACTGTTAGAACTGGAAAAATAGACGACAATGATCAACTTGTCGGTGGTGATGCTGACAGCGCAAGCGAGGACGAAACCACCGAAAACGCACAAGAGTTATTGAATCTTTTAAGAAGAGGAGAGTTATATAATATCGGACCTGACGGCAACTATTTGCACGCCGGTCCTCCCTCTGATGGCGGTCAACGCGCCACAGAAACACCATCCCTTCCGTCAGCAATCGGCAGAGCAATCCCGAAGGACCTTACACCAATTGACCGCCCAAAGACATCAAAATTTAAACTATCACGAGCTTCGGGACAGCACTCACTTTCCCCTCCTTCTAGGCGATCATCCAACAACGATGCTCCTATACCCATCGCAGAAAGGTCGTCACCAAAAACGCCGATGCCCATGACTAGCTCCGTTGTCGAAAGAAAGTCCATGCCTGGACACTTGACCGTGAACCCTTCTGTTTCAGAGCGGCTTCCATTTGGCCAGGCTTCTGTGGCAGAACGATGGCCAGCGGTACCAGTTGATCAAAATGTCCCATCGAGCACATTTTCTTCTGTCATAATGGATTCTCCATCTTTCCCTGCTCCAATTCCTGTATTCGGCCTTCCAGCTAACGAGCCAACCTCTTCAAGCTCACCCTCTTCACTGATTATTGATTCCCCATCCTTTCCGAAGTATACTGTTCCAGAAGTTCGTTCTCGGCCCACACGGCCACCACTGGTGATATCATCAGGTACTCGGGAACCATCCGAAGGTTCTGCGGGAGTCATAAGTACCGCGTCACAATCTCGCAGAACAGAAAAAGCGTCCCGATTTATGGCAGACAGAACGTGATGTTGTTAAACAGAGTTGTGACCTAGATTTATTGTAATTTACAAAATGCACTGTGGTTTGACTGTACTAAGATACACTGGATGGGGGATATTGAACATTGTAGTGAGGATGAGTCGAGTTACCCGATAAATGCCGGAGGATATTAGAAAAGCTAGATGTGACACAGGCGCGAAAAGAAGATAAATGCCACCAAATATGATGTGCCGATTATTTCTAGAATAATGCTTGTTGCAAAGAAAATGTGTTGAATGAAGGTCCGAGTTGTTATCGATGTGATACCATCTCCTCAAGTGCTTCTACAACCTCAGACATGGTGGGCCGGTCTTGATGATCTTGAGCCCACATACGTTCTATAAGGTCGACAATTTCTGGGCACCACTGTTTTCGAAGGCCTGATACAGAAGGCCTGATATTCAGAGTCAAATTGAGAACGTCTTCGCACTATTTCGAACCCACCTTTGTCGCTTTGTTCCCACAATTTCGTATATAGCATGTTCGTTCATGCCCTGTACCACGTTACATTTGATGAAAGCTGGACGAAAACTGACATGAGCACTTACTTCCCATGGGAACTTCTTGTTAGGTAGATGCCATTGTAGCATCTCCCAATATACCATGGCACACGAGAAAACGTCCACTTTGTGGTTGTACTTGGGATGTGCGTGCCACAGTTCCGGCGCCTGCCAATTAACTGTGCCGACCAAGCTACGTACCATCGAGCGCGTAGACTGTTTCACTTTAGCCAAACCGAAGTCGGCGATTTTGGCAGTTCCTTTAGCAGTTATGAGGATATTTGAGGACTTGCAGTCGCGATGAATGACTGAGGGTTTCCGAAGATGGAGATATTCGAGACCGCGAGCGATGTCCAGCATCATTACCACCTGCGATGAGTAAAAAAGGGTGTTAGATGTCAGCCAACTCCTTCCAGCTCGACACGTACAACTTTGTGTAATGTTGGAGGGTTGACATTGCGAACGTAGTCGAAGAGATCACCGTTAGAGCACAGCTCACTGACAATCATGACAGGTGTCTCCCGAGTGTTCTCAGGTATACTGACGCCCAACTAGAGTCGAACAGGTCTCAGCAGTCGCCGCCATACCAACCCAGTCGACTTACGAAACGAACAATGTTTGGATGATCGAAGCCACCAAGAAGTTTAAGTTCCTTGATATCCACTAAAAAGAAAGCGTCAAAGGGTTGTTCCTTGGTGGAGTAGTGAATGCATACTTACTGGCGCTTAACTGACCCCTGAATTCCGAGATAGCAATCTTTCTGCCCTTAAACTTCCCAATAAATACGTCCTTGAAGCCCCCGCTGCCAATCTTTTCCAATTTCTGGATTTTTTCTGGCGGGATTTCCCTATCTTCTAATCCCAAACTTTCCAGGTCTAACTCAAGTTCTTGATCAGGTTCCCTCTCCAGGCGATCTTTGTCCTTCTGTTGTTGAATGGGGACGGGTGTCATTGTCTCATCCACGATGGTATGCCCCGAGCGCAAGAGAACGGGACGGGAATCTTCAGTGGAGCTCTTGTGGCCATTTCGTCGTCGACGACGGGAATTGGACGAAGGACGAACAGTACCGCAAGACGAAGGCGAAGAGAAGTCATTGGCTTGGCGATCGCGCCACTGTAGAAGTGCTTCAGCCAACTGGGGTTTAGTACCTACAGGTTCGAGATCACGCGACTCGCAGAGGCGTACTAGGTCATCGCGACGAAGGCGAACCAGCGTCTTGGCAGTCGCAATTGTCAGGTCGACTGGATTCACATAAAAGAAATCAGCTAGAGCTAACTTGAGCTAGAGGTAGTATCAAATTTACCATCGTCATCACCCTCCATAACCTCATCTTCCTCTGTTTCTCCGTCCGCATCGACGTCGATATCTCCGTCCGCTCCAAGTTCTTCAGCCTCGGCTTCCTCAGCCTCCTCAGCCTCCTCAATTTCCTCCGCATCATCGGCTGAGTCATCTTCGTCGGTTAAGTCAATGTCCTCTTCCATGTTCGCATCCTCTTCCCCAACAATCTTGCCATTCCTCAATCTACGAGGTTCCGTGACTATTGTATCATCGTGATTTTCTTCATCATCCTCATCATTTGCCTCTTCTTCAGCCTCTCCAGCATCTTCAGCCTCGACATCCTCCTCATCATCCTCTTGCATATCTTCTTCTTCCTCTTCCTCGACGTCTTCTTCGTCATCACCATCGCTCGGTGGTGGTGGATGCCGTTGACGTGGCCGCAAACGCGTTCGCAAGGGTGTCTGACGACCCTTGTATGCTAGTCGAGGTGTCGGTACCGGGGTTGTAGTAGCTGAAGAAACGAGCTCATCCACTTCATCATCCGCTGTGTCTTGATCTTCGTCGGTCTCCTCGTCGGTCCCCTCGTCAACTGATAACTCGTCATGGTCAGCATCATTCAAAGCTTCGTCCTCATCCTCCTCGTTTCTCAAACTTGCGCCTTTCCCTCCAGCAGCACACCTCTTCTTATCAGACCTTCTGAGCATAGTACTCGCATGATCCCGCTCTCGGTCTTGATATTTACTCCGAAGCCGACGAGGACTAGGTCTCGATATACTTGCCTCTAGTTCCTCCAAAGATGTGAGATCACTCTCCTCGTCATAGAGGCCGACCTGCTCTTCGCGCGACTTTTCTTTTTCTCGGCTGCGCTTTGAAGGTGCCTTGGCAGCAGAGACCTCGTCACTAAACTCCACCTGCTTCGCCTTGCCTTTAGCTCTTGTCGGCTTAATGGGAGTGGGTATTGAATTTGAAAATGATGTAGAAACCTTTCTAGAACGAAGGCGTGTGGCCAGTGGAGATGAGGTTGAAAAGTTTGTTAGTATCGCGGAAGGGGAGCGGTTGGATGATCTCCGTCTAATATACATTAATAAGTAATATACCTAGTGAGGAAGTCACACACCTTGTCCTTGAGCTACCTTCCTCATCCATGGCAACTGATTTCCCAGAACTCTTGTGCTGAAGAGTTGGCTGGGGTAGTAAATGTTCCATGGAAAGGCTTCGGCCCTTAATACTCCGTTTGCCCTTCTTCATTTCTACCATAGTCGCACGGCGCCGCAGACCTGAGCCATTTACAAGCCGACTTTTGCTAGCAACTATGCCTGCATCTGTTTCCTCGTCTCCAGCCTCATTTCCGTCATCAGAGGAAGCTCCTTCAGAGGAGAACCCATCCCCTCGCCCAGGAGGAGATGAAGGGGGGAGTGACGCATAGTCCTCCTCTCGCGCAGCGATGATGGCAGAGATGATGTCGGCTTTTGTCATTGTTTCTGGGTCATCTGACAGGTCCACGAGGTGATACAAACGAATGAGAACGTCTTTTCGAAGGCGACAAAGCCGCTTGGGCTGTGCCGAGTTCACTAAATAGTCATCGGCTACCAAGACGAAGTGCTCTGTGAGTTTGCTTAAGTAAGCATATGTGAGGGGACTGACTGGAGTCGTCTTGTTCGTCCTGATCAGAATGTTCTGCTTCTCCTTCGTCTTCATCTGTGTCCTCATGACCGTCCTGTTCTTCACTCATCGCTTCAGAGCTTTCAGCATCTGACCCCCGCGCAGTATTGTTGTCGACGTCCATTTCAACAGACGCGCCATTTTCGGCCTTCGCTTTCTCTTCACCATTGTCTTCCTGCTCTTCCCCGTCACTTATTGTAGAGTAGTCAACCTGCGGCGTTGAGGGAAGGGATTCGGACCTGAGGCGCTTTGTTCGGGCCCGAGTTCGCGTCAAATGAGATACGTTCTCGTTACTCGTGTTCATGCTTGCTACGCGTTTCCTCTTAATGCCGGCATGACGGGCCATATGGGAATCTGACTTTTCTGACTGGACAGGCTGGGCAAGGTAAAGACGGGACGGTAGTCGGCGAAGATTCGGGTGCAAAGGAACAAGGACTTGGCGGATATCAGATGAATGTAGGAGCTCTTCTGACAGGTTTCTGCGTCTTCGAGAGGTTGGTGAGCGTCGTAAAGGGTATTTTCGTGCTGAAGGCAATGAGGAGTCTCGATGGTGCGGTGAGCGGCGTACATAAGCCATCAGCAATTAAGTTGAGCCTATAGGGGAGCCAGTTTGTCAGAAAAGTCGTTGAAGTGTTGGTGGCCGCCGCTTGAAACGTTGAGTGCGCAGATGGAACTGTACCCTCTTCGCTGTCGTGGACAACGATGGACCCGACCTCAGCTGGTTCGATTTCTTTGGGTAAATGGAGCCAAATAACCATGTGACATGTGATGCTCATTGCTTAGTCATAATTGATCGCATCAACAATTTCAACAGCTTTCATTGTCCCCTTGGTTGTCCATTGTCCTCTTGTGATGGTGAAAGGTCTCCAGTAGTTGCCGTTGTCATCATGCTACAAGGACATCATGCGCTGTCTTGTTCGTAACTTGTAACTCGAGGTAAGTGAGTCCATAAACCATAAACCATCATTTACCGATTCTGCCCTGCTAGTACAAACGATATGCTCAAATTGGAAACAAAACTCCTGCCGGATTGAGGTCGCCGAAAAGTTATAAGATCTTTCCATTGCTTGTCTCAAAACTCACCTTTCCCTCATGCTTCTCAAATTTACTACTGCAGATATACTCAATACTGTCCTTGTCGATGTCTCGACGGGAGAGCGAGCTTATGATATTGTCACTGTCCTTGAAGAGGTATCCGAAATCAAAGGCGAGCGACCGCCAGCAGACGAGCCTTCAGAAAGAGACGTTTTGTCGAAAGAGCGCAGGCGCACTTCAATAAGAAATGCATCAGGCGTTTTACTCGTTTCCATCTCCTGGACTGGGCGTCGACCAGAGATTACCATCCTCGACGAGAAGGTCGGACAACTCACGGATCTATTTGGGTCATCGACTGTGAAATTCATGTACGAAATTCATCAACGTCTTTGTGTCTCTGACATCCAAATCATTTGTTCTAGGCCCAAGATACTCGTTGTCCCATCACGATTTGACTCAGAACATGTCTGGATGGCAACTCCAGACTCTTTGACTGTGAACATTTCTATTATATACTCCGCGTTGTCTGTACTGATGAATGAACTAGCTATTTGATTATGACTCTGAAGTGGTGAAGGGCACCTTTCGTCAGAATGTCATCCGGATAAATGCTCCATTCGAATCAAAGTCGAAGTCACCAATCCATCCAACATTATCTCAACCATCGTCAGATACCCTCGCCTCGCTTTTTTACCCCTCATTTGGCAAATTACTCCACCCTTCTCTCTCGAAGGTTGCACCTTTTCGATTCTCTGAGACATCAATTTCGGACTCGCATCGTTCGCCTCCTTGTTCAACTTACAATTATAGTACCAGTCCTAAGTGTTCTTTCATATCCACACATCTTCCCGGTGTTGGTGGTAACTATCTCGAGTTTTGTTCACACCCGCTAGCTCATGATGTCGAAATAATTGGTCAGTTTTTCTTTTTCATCCATGGCCAGAGGAATTGAACTCGCATTGGATAGTATCTTTTCTTATGATGGAAATTTTGCGCAGAGGGCGCTTCTGTCTTACCCCTTATACTTTCGAGAAACCAAGGCTCTGGCAGCTCAAAGAAGCGCGTGATCTCTTATCGAGGAGACTTCGCAGAAACACTGTATAGTGCTTGCTCCCTGTCGCAAAACCTTTGACTCTTCGTTCCATCCCTTCCAGTATAGATTTGACTTCTATCCTTCGCCCTGTACTTATCCGTATCTCACGTTTTGGTACTGTTATTTTTTGAGATAACAGCCTGTACTCATCGCATAATCTGATATCACTCGTTAATGCTTTCGCAGTTACAGCAATTGATGTATATGCGGAAGATCCTGTCTTTTCCGCACATGTTCAATTTAGATCTCAGGATCATTGGAACTTGGGAACATATCGTAGAAAATGATCTCACGCTTGAGAATATGTGATAGCCTATCGTTCGCCTCGCCCAATATAGACCTGAGTTTGTGACTCGTTGGTGATTCAGCTAAGAGCTGCAGAGGTCAATATTGATACCACGATCTGCTTCCAATTGGAGTCAGAACTTGGGACTGTGACAATGGCAGTTTCACTTCCTGATTTTTTGGTACCTCTCGCATGGGCCGATATCTCTCACATGCTATAAATCCTTCTATAAAAATGCTACATACGAGATTAGAAGCAACTTGAGATCACCTGAAAGTTTGGAAGCTCGACGTCGAGGGAAGAGAGCTACAAAAAAAATTGGCTAGAAATTTCACTTCCCGATACATGCATGGGGATCTATTTCGCCGTGAAAATGTATGTCAAACATAAAACTACAGGGCACGCTGCCTCATCCGACTGCTAACAGTACGCAAACCAGCATAAACCTTTCCTGGCGGTGAACCCAGGATCAAAGACACAATAGCATCTCGGGCGATTTTGATATTTTGAAAGGAACCCATGATATGGATTTTACTAAGGTGGAAATGAGACAGAGTCCACGGAGCAGCCGAATGCATCAACGTACGTATCGGCTAAAACAATGCGAGTTCGACTCGCGTTTTCAATTGTGAACTTTGTCTTGCCGTCTTGACCAGCGATACGGCCTGGGAAGGACAGATAATGAATGAGGAAAAATCATCGCTACACTCAAGCAATTTACCTATGGCTCGGGATAAGTGATCTCCGTGCAGCGTCTTAACATCTTTAATCTCAAATGAGTCGAGGTATAAGTCATCCAGCCGAAGTAGTGCAATCGCATCCTGAGAAAGAATGGGATAAAACTTCGCTATGATCAAAACGAAGCTACACACCTTCACATCGAAGCCAAGAGCATACGCCTTCACAAAATCCGCACCCTTTTGCAGGGCCCCGATGTCTTTTGTCTCCTTTGAAGTCTGCGAAGCTCGTTCAGGCTATATTTAATGATTTAACAAAGATTTATTTTGACATACCCTTATTTCAACGCATCGTCTCTGAACATTCATCCTAACCTGTAATCCCAGAATCTCCGTCAACGGCCCGAAAATATTAATCCAATCTTTCTTGATCGGAGTCATTCGGTGAGGAGGTATTGGTATTCGCCTAGTCTCAGACTTGATTCGAGTAGCGCCTGCGCCGGGGGCCAGAGCAGGAAAAGTAGGGGCAGCAGTGGTTTCCAGTAGATCACCATCAATTAAAATTTCATCATCGTCTCCCTGGTTGTGCATTTCGATAAGCTGGTCTGTTATATTGGATGTCGATGCCTCTGCATCATTCATTTCGTGATCTTCATCTACATTTTTTGTCAAAGACTTTGCAGGCTGGGAGGATTTTCGGGTAATCCTTCTACGGTTTTTACGTGCAGTAGATGATGGCGATGCTATTGGAAGGGCTGAAGGAGTAGATACCACCATGGCTATAGCCTCAAGGAGATGCCACGTGTTTTGGTGCAAAAATCACTTTTTTTGTAACGGTCACACATGTGACCATTGCATTCTCATTAAATAAAGGAAAAAGTCCAGTGGAGTAACCTTCCTTAGGAAAGCAGGTCTAGCAACCGGCGCCCTTTACAGATTGGTGCCATATTAAGAATAAAATAGCATATACAAACTATTTAAGTTTGAAAGACATTTTTGGTGCGCCTGACCGGACAAAATTTTCCAAAGAGAAATGTCTTTGCACTTGGATTTGACATTGGGTGACTTGATTTGATCGATATAAGTAAAAGTATCAATTCTGCCAGATTTGATGTCATCTCAACTTTGTTTTGTAACTTTTCACCTTCCTCAGCTCGGTTCTCTCAGATCTGTAGCACGAAATTAAAAGTATGGACTATAACGTACATTCGATTTTTTATAGATGTAACTAATCCAAGCAAAATTGAAGTCTCCGTGGGGACGAAATGTTGGTCAACCTCAAGCGTGTCAGGCTGTTGAGTTGGACTTCTTCTGGTTGTGTTCCATCCGTCCCAAGGAATAATATTCGTGACATTTCGTACCCCTTCCTTATCCTTATACTAATATCTAACTCCCGCTATAAATACAAATTTATCTTCGTAAATAACCCATACAGATATCTATGGTATAACTTCAAATTCGTCATAGTTCATCCCTTAGTTCAAGGTTTTCATTTTGGTGTCCCAGGGATGGTTACTACACTGTAATTCATTAGCCTGAGTTCAACGTTCAACCCTGATCTTTCTTTCGACTCGTACCTTTCTTTGCTTTCTTTGGCAGTAATTCAAATGACTGTTGTCAGACGTGTGGCAACGTAGTGTTCAGTCTCCTAGATGAGGTACTTATGCCTTCCATGGCTTCAAGGTCCAAGTTCGTACGTGATTGCTCGAGCTTACTTTCCACTGAGATACTACAACTTCTACTAGGCTTTTAGTATGGCTGTATTACAGCTGATCCTGCTCGTTTTCTAGAAAGTTGACGTCTCAAGCATATAATTTCTATACTTCAGAAGCACTTACTCAAGGTCCAGCGCGTTGGTCCTTTTACAACGTATGTCATTTTCCTCCCAGTAACGTATGTATGGACGCAAATAGCATATGGATAGCAATGTGACAAAGCAAGATATGGAAGAACAAACCAACAGGTAAACAAACAGTGGCGAACTACTCGCGCCTCTATTACGAAACGTCTGCTCCCTTCGCTCCTCTTAAGTGCTCGAATTAATCAATAACAGAACTCTTAAGCAGACTGACGAGAACAAGAAGATTGTCAGCGTTCGACCGAGGCGAGTGAGAGAAATGGAGAAATGCATACTTTTCCCAGGCGTCCTTGTCAACAGGCGGACTCTTACCATCCCCGATCATCACCTTGATTCCTACACTGGGCACTCCGTCGACGACATAGTAGATCCACCCTGGGCCAGGAGGGTAAACACCTTCATTCGGAGGGCCGACAATTTTGAGAACGTTATCAACCCTTGAGCACTTTAGATAAACGAGACGAGTGTTAGCATGGTTTGCATGCGTCACGTAACCGAGGTCCATGAGCGCAACTTGATGTCAAAAAGTCACATTGATTATTATTGATTGGGATCATGTAAAGAAGAACGCTTACCTTTCTCCTCGCCTCGATTCCCTACGGGAAATGTGACGTGAACCCTGACCTCTTCGCCAAAATTGATGTGTGTCACTTTTTCAACAAGTTCTGGTCGCTTCATCTGCATGTATGGCGGGGATAACCACTCCACTCTGTATTCTGTTCCATATTTGACTTCACTCCGGTCCAAATTCGGATTGCTCCCAGCTATCATCACATCACCAGCTGGTGTCAATGTTGCTACACTATGGTAGAGTCGCGGTATCAAACTGGAAGGTAAACCTGCAGAAGAAAAGCGAGAACCATGTGCTGCGATTGGGTTGTACAAGACGGGGGTGAGAACGGGATGGTCAGCATTGGATGCCCCAACTTGATGGAGGACATTTCCATAGCCTGATATTCCAGTACCAGCTCCATTGACAATCAGAACATTACCAGTGGGAAGGAGCACCGCATCAGGCATGATACGTGCTTGTGGCATCGACTCAACTTGCCATCCATCGCCTATGCCTTTGTCGGTCAAAACCAGTCGCGAACATTGAGAGGACGCAGGATCTTGAGAAGATATCGCATAACTCGCTTTGTCGTCCGGTATATTGGAACCGCCACAGATAAGGACTTCAGGTTGATATTGGTTACTTGGTGAAAGGGGAAGAAGCAGTGCCGTTCCGGTCATAGGATACGTGACTCGAACACCATTCGGGATCTGCGGCAATCTTCGTTCGTCATTTCTTTTCCAGTCATAGATGATTGCGTCACGGTTAGCAGCTATGAAAACCCTACCGTCAGGAAGAGCGAATGCTATTGGAAAGAGATTTGAATTCAGGGTTCTAACAAGGAAGTCCAGTTGGATAGGAAGACCATTGGAACCATGGATATTCTTCGGAGGATAATATTCAATAGTAGGGTTGTTAGTGGTCGCGTTATTCATCCAACCTCCTCGTTTTGACCCGCCGATAATCATAGCGCTGCCGTCGCTAAGTCGAACCACTGTATTATACCATCGAGGACTGGACATCCGGATCCTAAAATGGTTCTCATACATATCGCAATCATCAACAGAATCAGAACCACAGGGCGATAAAATTCGAATGGCTTGAAGTCCATCAAGGTCTCCGAAATCCGCAGAAGAAGTGTGTCCTTCGACAATTGGATTTCCTCCAACGTTGATAAGCGTGCCGTTCCTCAGGAAAGTCCCACCAGCACAGAAGGAGTTTGATTGCATATTGAGAGGCTTGATAGCATGAGTGTGAATGTTGTACAAAGCGCCCCAAGCAGGATGTCCCGATATCGTCAATGGATTATGTTCGACCTTGTCTACAATGAGGGCGTGACTTGAAGAAATGATCGCAAGCTGCATCGCATGTACACCAGTAGTTCCTTTCTGAGTCAAAGTCCATCGTGAAGATTCCAGGCCCTGCGCTGCAAGGAACGAAGAAACCTCTTGGGAAGACTGAATTGAAGACTGGTCTTGATATTTGCTTACAACTCCGCGAGTAACGACAAAGACATCGATGTCACAAAAGGTGAGTTTCAAAGATCCCTTCCTGTGCGCTGCGTTTGTTATTTTAATTGTGTGAGTCCCGTAGGTAAGGTCAAAGTCCCAGAAGATGCGCTGCTGCTTGAGGGGGATGTCATCATCATGATAAGCGTCCACCACACGGGGTTTATGGCCATCAATGGAAACATAGGCAATACCGTGCTTTCTGTCGCAAGTTCCAAACCACTCGATTCCGGTTCCTTTAAATGTGAACGAGATTGTGGCGCCTTTTTGACTCGTAGATTGGATTGACTTGCGGTAATATCCTGAGGAGTATACGGTTTCCCAGTTTCCAGTATATTGTATCAGAGGAGAGAAGGAATCGTAGGCTTTAGCACCAGGCGGGACGTAGAAAGGAGTAAAAGTAGTTGGCGTGGTTGACCCAGGAGTCGTGTGGCCGTTCCAAGCCGAAACACCAGAGGCGAAAACAGACGCTGCGGGAAGATTAAGTGATAAACAGATAGAGATGGCGACAATGCGCTTGAGGCACCAGACAGTCATGGAAGCAAGCGAGTGGGGCAACAGCACAGCTGCAACCAAGATGAAGCTGCAAGCAATAACAAATAACGCGTCGCGAGTTACGCGGTTTGTAATTGAACTCTCAAGCCTCAAGTTTCAAAACTTGTCAACAAATTAAAAAGCAAAATAAGATTATTACTCGACAGCAAAACTACAGCAATATTGCTGCAGAGAGTACAGATCTAGATAGATATACATATATTGTCTAATGAGCAGCTTTCCAAGTGTTATGTAGACCAACCGTATCATCCGATCCATTCATTGGGTTTCCTGCTGACACCACAGCAGGCTTTTCCTCCCTATCTGCAGAAGATATACCCGGTCCCGTCATGCCATTCAACGCTGCCTTAGTACGCATATTATCCGCGCGTAAACCTTCGAGATGTTGTAGGTACTCCTCAGTCACACCGCCCGTGACATACTCTCCTGTAAAGACGGAACAGTCGAACGTCGTGATGCTCGAGTTGAGTGACCGCACGGATTCCTCAAGATCAGGCAATGACTGGAATATGACGAGATCGGCACCGATGGCAGTAGCAATTTCTTCGGTGGTACGCCCATGCGCGACCAATTCGGAACGAGAAGGCATGTCGATTCCGTATACATTGGGATATCGAATAGGTGGTGCACAGCTTGCAACTATGACTTTCTTTGCACCAACGTCCTTCGCCATCTGAATAATTTCTTTTGATGTCGTACCACGAACGATGGAGTCTATATGAAGCATGAGGTTTGTGGCCACGGATCTAAAAGGTGTTAACCTACCATCGACAAGAAGAACAACTTTGTCAACAAATTCAAGAGCCATCGCGTTCAATTTTCTACGGACGTTCTTCTTCCTGTTCTTAGACTTAGAACCAGGTAAATCAGCCTAAGATTTCTAGCATACCTCATTTGCTGACCAGGCATGATGAACGTCCGTCCGACATAACGATTCTTAATAAAACCTTCACGATACGGGAGCTTGAGTTTTTGTGCGAGATTCAACGCAGCCACTCGAGAAGTATCCGGGACCTGGTTACTGTATTCAACCCCTGATTATGCGTAATATTCGTGGGACTTACGGGGATGACGACATCAACTTCAATTTTATATTCCTCAAGCACAGTTCTAACCTTTTCGGCGAGAGCATCGCCCATAGCCATACGACTGCGATAAACGCTAATGCCATCGAGGACGGAATCTGGACGCGCAAAGTATACATATTCAAAGATATCCGGTGCGAAAGTAGATGTCTTGGCAACTTGACGTCGCGATAGACTACTGCGAGTGATGATTACAGCCTCTCCTGCAACAAACGTGAGCCGATGAGGATAAAAACATGTTTTATATACCTGGTTTGACGTCTTCCCAATCACCAAATCCAGACGCATCAGCAACAACACTTTCACTTGCAAACAAGTAATCGTTCCCAGTAGAAGTCTTTCGAACACCCATGCCAACGGGGCGAATACCGTTCGGGTCTCTGAATGCGATGATTCCAAAACCTGCAAGCATTGCTACACAAGCATAGGCGCCTTTGCACTGTTCCATCATGCCTCCGATCGCGGTGAAAATATCATCTTCATTGATACGAAACTTGTCCGTCTGTTGCAGGTTGTTCGCAAAGATGTTCAAGAGCAGTTCCGAGTCGGACGCAGTGTTGATATGCCGGTGGGCACTAGCATCCATAAATCTCATCAGCTCATCGGTGTTGATAAGATTTCCGTTCTGCAACCAATAGTGTAAGAAAGATGTTGTTTATTGCGATGCCAGATGACGAACATGAGCAAAGACGATACCATAGGGCGAATTGACATAGAATGGCTGTGCCTCCGCATTGTTGAAGCTGCCTGCAGTCGGATAACGAACTGAAGAGAGAGAAGGACTATGTCAAGTACACAACTATCAAACCATGTTGGCTCACGTACCATGTCCCACACCCATTCCACCGATCAGCCTAGAGATTGAGTTGGAGTCGAAGATGTCTCGAACCATGCCATTGGCCTTGCATTGGTAGAAACGACCCTTCGGACCACAAGTGACGACCCCGCATGCGTCCTGGCCTCTGTGCTGAAGAAGAGAAAGGCCTTCACAGATCTCAGGAGCAGCATCTGCAATCGGATCGTGTAGTAAAAGACCTAAAATACCGCACACTAGATGATAAAAAAAATCAGAAAGTGATGACAAGAGTGATAAACGGGAGTAGTACTCTGGCAGGACGTGAAAGACTGGGAGTCTTGATTGGACGAGTGACGTCGGGGCGAGGGCTGCAGCGAAGTACAACATTAGAAATTTTATCAGATCGGCCTTTTACTAAAATCAATTGCCTCAAAAAAAGATTACGTTTACAGGCTTGGCTCAGGCTGCCTGGGCTTCCTCTCATATCTCTCAGTACTTTTACTGTGTCCTTGCGAACTCTTCGTATCCAAGTTCCTTTACTTTTTTCTGGACTTACTGTACGACAATGCGTCGATGGGGTCTCCCAGCATTATTTACCTAACACTGACGGTTGGAGATAATTTTCACAGGTACGGATGTTTTAAAAGAATACGCGGTTGAACGCGGTCTATTCTCTGTACACTATTATAATTTTTACGTAGCTAATCCGGAAGGTAGGGTCATAATAGTTAGTGGTTGCGGAAGATCGTGACGAGGGATGTGGTATCTATTGAAACAAGTGCAGTGATGATAAATGAGTGGAAGGATGAACTTCCGATGCAAGACGAATGCAGAGCGATAGCAACAACAGAACGAATGAAGGTAAGAGTGCTTAGAACTTAAGCTGCTTAGGCTTCTCCCAGGTGTATGCGGGGTTTCCTAAAGAACTTTGTGAACAATGGAACAAAAGGTATTCAATTGATGACATACCAAAGTGGCCGTAGGACGCGGTCTTAAGGTATTGAGGCTTTTGGAGGTCGAGTTCACGGACGATCACACCGGGGCGGAGATCCCAGTTATTACGGATGATCTCGACAAGCTCAGCATCGGTTTTCTTGCCAGTGCCATAGGTATCAACGTAGACTGACAAGGGCTCAGCAACACCGATGGCATAGGAGAGCTGAACGAGGATGCGGCGAGCAAGGCCAGCAGCGACGAGGGACTTGGCAATCCAGCGAGCGGTGTAGGCAGCAGAGCGGTCGACCTTGGAGAAGTCCTTGCCGGAGAAAGCACCTCCGCCGTGCGCACCCCAACCGCCATAGGTATCAACAATAATTTTGCGACCGGTCAAACCAGCATCTCCCTGAGGTCCACCAATGACGAAGCGACCGGACGGTTGGATCTAGACAAAATGTCAGCCTATGGTAACTCCATGGAAGTCAGACATTTACGTGGTAAATGGTGTGCTCATCCAGCAGCTTCGCGGGGATAACCTTTTTGATGATCTTCTCGAGGATTTCAGTACGGAGGTCAGCCGTAGAAATTTCCTCAGCATGCTGGGTGGAAATGACAACGGTATCAACACGGAGAGGGATGGTAGCGCCACCGTCCTTCTTGTATTCAACGGTGACCTGAGTCTTAGAGTCGGGGCGGAGCCAGGAGAGGGAACCATCACGGCGGGCCGCGGCCATGGCAGCATTGAGCTTGTGGGCGAGCATAATGGTCAAGGGCATGTACTCCTCGGTCTCATCAGTGGCATAGCCAAACATAATACCCTGATCACCTGCACCGTGATCCTCCAGGGATCCATGATCGAGACCTTGGGCAATATCAGGAGACTGCTGCTCAATGGCAACAAGGATGTTGCAGGTCTTATAATCGAAGCCTTTTGAGGAGTCGTCGTACCCAATCTTCTTAATAGTGTCACGGATTACCCTCTGGTAGTCAACCTTGGCTTTTGTGGTAATTTCCCCGAAAACCATGATCATGCCGGTTTTGGAGGCGGTTTCACAGGCAACCTTGGAGGAAGGGTCCTCAGCAAGGCATGCATCGAGCTTGAAATTGGCGGTTAGACTCGGGGAAAAAATGATTCTGCTTCGTGCTCACGATAGCATCGGAAACCTGGTCGCAAATCTTATCTGTCGCAAGCAATTGATATTACCGACCTAGCTCGATGAACGGTGGTAACGTACCGGGATGACCTTCACCAACGGATTCTGAGGTGAAGAGGAAATGACCGGGGGCAAGAGCGGGGCGGACGGTGTTTCCGTTGGGGGCCATCTGATCTGGGCAAGGGGTGATGGAGGGAGAGGAGGAGGGTAACTTTTACAACGTCAAGTTTCAATTTTATTTTGTACTGCTGATGTAAGCCACTTGCCATATCACGCCATCCTTTTTCCCCCTTTGCGATATGCTTTGCTGCTTCTGACAGGGCCGCCGTAGATCACGGAAGAAGCTTAAAGATGGTATAAGTTTTTTTGCGGAAGAGTTGCGGATAAAAGAAAAAGAATGAAGTGTTGCACATATTTTTGACTGTCTGGGCGTGATCCTGAATCCGTTGAGCTGGCACGCCGTGAGGACCCTGGCGAGACTTATGACACATGCAGTGATGAATTGGTCAAGTCTGCTCTGTATGTAACAGCACTGTTAATTACGAATCCATGAAAGAATGAAAGTGTAAAAGTCGTCCGATACTGGCCAAAATGCATCGGCCGATCGGCGACGAGAGAGAGATCAGAGTGCTCCAAAAAAGGACATGATGTATGTCGCATGTATATCACGAACAACCATCAAGTTACCATCAAGTTGTGTTCAGTGTTTACACGATTTGTACACCTAAAGGATCTATTGAGCTTGCACTCGGTGAAATATTGGTCGGCTTCGGCATCACACTACTCTCTTTGGATGTTGTACCATTTGTCGTTCCTTGCAGAGTAGAAGTCAATGTTGACGATGGAGCCCTTGAGCTAGGGTATGCGACTGTGGGGTCCGGAGGAAGTGAGCTGGACGTTTCATAAGGCTCTAGATCAGGTTTGTGCTGCCTCGGTGGTGAGCGCACAGAACTCCAGGGGTTAGCTTCCAGGTCAGAAGGTGGTACTCGCGTCCGCGGTGTTGCCCAAGGATTCGTCTGCACGGGTAAAGTCAAAGAAGTCAAATCGCCACGCGAAGTAGTCGAGTCAGTTGGGTATGAGTCCTCGCCCCATACATTCAAGGTATTACGATCACGTAATTCCGCTGTCCTAGCAGGCGACGATTCTACCTCGTTTCCACCGATGAAGTCCTTCGTAACGTTGGCGTACGTGTCTTGCATTACTGAGAATGCGGCTGAAGCATTTGATGAGAGTTTTCCCCAAATAGACTTAACGCTGGTGCTTGACTGAAAGTCTGGAAGCTTGGCACGTGCAGACCAATTACTTGAAGCTTGAGGGGACGGTGATGGTATTCGACTTGTCCAAGGAGTCGCAGACAGGACATTGTTCTCTGTTCGTGCTGGATTTGGCATACGGGCATCAAGAGCAGAAGAAGAAGACGGCCCTGAAGGAACTTTTGGGTCAGGTGTTGCTCCAGAACCAATGCTGAGTGAGCGCATCGGTTGGTCCAAGGCACTAGAATTGGGCGATGATGCGACGGGCACAGGTGTCACGGCACAGTCTGCATCAGCCAGATCCTCATCTACAGTCTCTGTAATACCAGTCGTTTCGCGTGACTGTGCTACATATGGCCTACCATTCATTTCCTCGTCCGTTCGACCATATAGCTCATTCCAGAAGCGAACGTCTTTAGGATTCGGGAACAGTACACCCATGTCCGCGTCCGGCGCCCGGTTTGTTGGATGGTCTAAAGAAGGATTGTACATCGGGTTTATATTCAGAGCCATTTCTGACGGTGAGTTCAAGAAGTCCCAAACGCTGAGTGTACGCTCAGACGGAGGGCTGTCACCATCACCAACGCGGCGCTCTCGTTCGCAGTTGAACAAGAACGTGCCAAATTGACAGGCATACAAGTGATAATATAGCTGGTGTAAGAAGCGTTCATTAAATTCGAAGCGTTCGGGAAATTGACGCTGTATTTGGCGGACGGACTCCAAGAACTGGTGGAAGACAGGACTTGTCTCCTTTATATGGTTCTGCGACGCAAATCGATTTTGTACGGACGCCAAAAAGGCTTCTGCACCTCCTGCATTGGCTGAGTCTCCCGGCGATTGAAAGAACTTATCTGAGGAAAGGTGACCGCAACGGTCAAGAAACTTGTGACCGAACGACAACCAATCCTTCTCAATGAGAATCTCAAATCCGTGCGTCGTCCGGTAGAAGGGATCAAGGCATAACTGAGTGAGAGCAGAGAGTTGCGACGTGCGATCCCAGCCATCCGAACAGTGTATCAAAACATGTGAGGAGTTGACATGCACGTTCTTCGTACAAATCACCACCCCCTCCAATATGGCCGATATATGCCGTAGCCAGCCAGAGCGACGCAGTGCCTGTCGATCTAACACAGAGAGCGATGAAACTTGTTCTGGTAAATCGGTTTTTATGCTTGCAAGGAGAGTGTCAGCTTCTCGAAGGGCTTCAACAACCTTGCCCAACGATTCGCGCATAGTGTGGATGTGGTCGATACCAAGGTAAACTTTCTTGCCGTCTTTGTAGTGGTCCATATTTTCTGTACCAGCTCCCTTGGCAGAGTTCGCCACTGCATTAACCGTGGGTCGCGCATCAATAATCAGGTTTGTACTCGTCGCTCCATAGACAGGAGTGTTCGAAGCACGCGATTCAGGGGACATATGTGTTTGAAAGACAGCCTCGATGAGTTTCTCGTCCTGTATGGATCGATTCTGAGTGATGCCAACCATTGGCTGGCTCGATCTCGTTATACTTCCCTGATTCAGTCGTAAATAATAACCTGGGAAGCAGGAAGATAATGACACACATAATTTCCCCAATGAAGGTATGTCAAGACTGGGATCCGGCATTTGCTGCGGTACTTGGAGGCATATTGTAACGTCGTGTCGCTAATTCTTGTAGGAACGACCAGGCGTGCTGGATATGTGGAGCAGAACTAGTCGCTATGAACAATAAGTAAATGGTCTAGATTGGTCGATTGAAATACCCACAGAGTAGTCCTTATTGATATCAGTAAACCGCCATGTCTTGCTGCGCGATCCAATACCCATGCGCATGAACTCGTCACGCGGGGAATAGATTGACCAGCCGGATGATGTAGGTAGCGGTGGGTTAGGATGATAAAAGAATGCGTAGAGTTGTGAAACAGACGCTTTTTGAAACTGTTCAGACTCAGATGTAATCTTTTGGGTAGATGGTACATACTCGCGACTGTGAGTTCCTTTACGCTTTCGAAAACATCTGTAGCATCTTTGTCCTTAGAAAACGATAAAGAAAACGTCTCAAATGTTCGTGTGCGGAAGGTGACAGGGTATTGACCCTGGAGTGTTTGCGGCAGGCAGGAGACAAGTGAAATGATAGGATACGGGACCTGAATGGAACGCCTGGTCATCAACCACAGGCGCAGAAAGTACTCGAGAGCTACGCACCCACATCTCCTCAGCTTCTTCATCGTATCGGAAGATGAGATTATGAGCGGTCAAGTGGATTGTGCCCAGCTTCGTTGTCCCAGATTTGGTACATGCAACACATTCTACCTGTAGATCGTTTAGCAGAGAGCCAAAACTCGTGGCAGTCATTTCCAACCTTGGACACTCTTATAGAGTCCATGACTGGCGAGAGAGGACAATGTACAAGATATGGGGGTGGTAGTAATTGAGAGGTACCTGAGCGGAGTTATTCCTCCGGTTACTCAAGAGTAAGACCCTCGAGTCCTATTTCTAAACTCCACTAGTACGGGGACTGAAACACCTTTGGCTTGTGCACTCAATCTACATATGGCATGAAGTAGTCCACGAAAGATACATCGAAAGTCCGTTCAAATCTCTTTGAAAACCAAAGTACACAGTACACAGTGGTAATTATCTACAGCTGCGCTACCTTTCAATCCCCATTCTAGAACATCAAACCCGCAACGAGCCCTCCAAGTGCCAAAATGCCAGAAGCACTAGCACCCATGTGTAGAGCACCGTTGTTTGAAGGAGCAGGCGATGCAGCACTCCCGTCACTGGAAGTAGCGGTGTTAGATGAATCAGAACTTTGCGCCCCAGAAGGCGTCGCGGGACTGCCAGAAACACCAGGATTTACAGCCGGACTACCAGGAGCGCTAGAAGGGATTGCAGTGGATCCACCAGAAGACACAACGGGAGCACCGGAAGGAAGTGCAGCGGGACCACCAGGGACCGCACCAGGGGTACCGGAATCACCAGCTTGCCCGGTCGAGGCAGCTGGACTGGCGGAGACGATAGTACCGGGTAGAGCAGAAGCAGAACCATTAGCGGCAGCCTGCGAGTATGGAGTTAGTGAATCGGAGAAAGGATTGATGTAACGGCAGAAGTTACCTGGAAAGCGCCGAAACTCTTTTCGGGAGTTGGGTTGATAGCGAAGACCATTCCAGAGTGGCAGTGGCTAAAAAAAGGTCCTGGAGTGAGTGATTGATGTACGTTCGTGAAATGGATCATTTACACTGCGGGAACGGTCTGGGCACAATAAAACCAGAAGGGAGCTGAAGTGTTCTGAATGGTAAAGCTCCACTGAGGGAACGGAGGGCTAGTGGTAGTGACCGCCTGGAATCCGGAATTAGACCCTCCAGGTAAGGGAGAGCATGGGTTAGCAAAAGTTGACTGTGTAACGGACTAGATTACACGTCAATAAGTGTGTTCAGTAAGAGGAAATATCCACGTTACATACATGGTTTTTGGCACGGCTGTCAGGCAACGGTAAGCATTGCGCGGACAGATAAAATTCAAAACTTCAACATACAACTCGAAGACAACTGTATCTCCAGCTTGGGCAGTGATACTCGAAGGGCTGAAGGCGAGCTTTCATGTGAAGATGGTGAGTTGTCCATTCTCGTCGAGGAGTAGCCGACAGACTTACACTACCACCATCTCCGACCGTGACTGTTTGGCTGGCAGCGTAGGCGCCTGAGACAGCGGCGAAAGCGAAGAGAACGGATGAAAATTGCATTTCAACCAGCGAACGATCAACGAACGATCAACGAAAGAGGATGCGGAGGTTCCGAGTGGTTTAAAGTACAGAGGACAGACTCGAGCCTGTCATAGAAGACGTCAGGACATTCGATGCAGAGTTGTTGTTGAGATTAACCACTTACACAGCTCGTGAATACAGACAAACCAACTGGCGGAGGGAGGCAAGATGGGGTAGGAGGCAAGATGGGATAGCAACAGCCAGGTGCTATTGGGGATTTATGTACCCAGTACTTCCCGTATCATTCGTGTACATGGAGACAAGTTCCCATCTGTTTCTGGGTTACAGATCAACCCCGTGATATTGATGTGCTGTCTAAATAAAATTAGAACATCCAATTAAAGGTCACTGTACAATAAATCAGAAGGGGCCCTTATGCCTTGAAGGGAGAGCGTGGGCATGTCAATTGTTCAGTCAGAGACCCAGGGTACGATACAACGTAAACGCTGGGAAGAGATCAACCAAAGTAGTACAATAGGGTCTTCATGGCAGATCAAACAAAAGATGCAACAGGAATCAGGGTTGCTTTGTCACTTGTCGGAACAGATTTGTCAGGAATCACTTGAACCTTCATTGCAAAACAAATTTCTTGTCATGTCTGTGTCACTCCGTTCGCTTCAGAAAGCGTGGGTAGGCTTGTCCACGCGTGTTCCCTTCACAGGTTTCCGTGCCCTACATGCGACGTCGCGTCGCTCGGAGCAGTACCTGAATGCAGACCTTGCGGTACGTCAAGGTTTCTCCCTTGGAAAAACGCATTTGTTGTATTCAAACTATATATTTGCCCGTAGACATTCAATAAGGTCGTAGGCACTCAAGACAGACTTGTCCTGGTCGATTTCTATGCCGAGTATGTCACTCTTTCCTCCGAGGCAGAAATACCAACTCTGTTGTACTTCTAGTTGGTGCGGGCCATGCCGTCAACTCTCGCCCATCTTGGAAAAGATTAGCACGGATGCTAGCATCAAGTCCGGCTCTGGGCTGCCAATTGACGTCGTCAAGATTGACACAGAGAATGAGCAAGTTCTCCCGCTCGCCCAGCAATACAAAGTGTGTTTCCTATCCTATTCGTTATTCTTCTTGCTCACCGGAAGTATTCCCAGGTTCGGGCACTTCCCACCGTCGTCGCATTTCGGAATGGGGAGGCTGTGGATAACTTTGTCGGCATGCTCGGTGAGGACGGAGTGAAACGATTCCTCCAAAAAGTGTAATGGAGGTGCAATCGACCACCTCACTACCCTTCAATCACCATTGCGCAGGTGAAAAGGACGAACTTATTATACGACCCCGAATGACTATCATTCCGAGCTGGCCGGGCCGAGCTTGGGATAGTCCCTCCTGTCAAAACGTCCGGAACTTACCAGACTCGTCCAATTCTCTATTAAGCGTGGGCCGAGGCAGGCAGGCAGGCGCAGTGTTTGGTGAACCGCTAGATGTATTTTGCATGCAGTACAATGAGTCGACCAAAAAAAAATCATGAGATAAAAGAGAGGACGGTTAAGTTACATATGGGTAAAGAACCAGTGCAGAAAGGTATCCTATATATAAAAAACGGAGAAGGGATAAGGTAGGTTACATGCAGAGGAGATTGGTGCGGTGGGACGTCTCATCTTTTTACAAGGAGTCTACAAGTCCAGTAGGTGGCTGAATAGCACAGCAAGGGCGAAGAATGGGGTGCGATATGGCTACTGGATTGAACAGCACCCGCAATTGCCAGTGTTCTGTGGACCGTATGGGTCGTCGGACTTGCCAACTGGTCCCCATACGGAGGGAACCTAGGGGGCGGCACGCTGAGCATGGCAAGATCAGGCACCCAGGGTCAAGGGCACTCACCAGATGATCTTTCGTCGTCTTGCAATAACGGATGAGGCTGGAAGAGCTCATTCAGCAGACCCGTGGGATGAGATGATGGGCGCTCACCTTGCGCTGGCTTCGCTTACGCGTACTCTGGGACGTGCTAGGTCCTCTCGTAGGCGTTGGTTATGCTCTACTAATCGCCGGAGCTTGAGCTCCGACATTGTTTGACGACCGCCTGTGCGAGAATTCATGATGGAGAAGCTGTGTCTGTCGGCGAGGTCGTATCAGCGAGATGGTCCATATATAAAGCTGAGGACTGCTCACGGCTAACAGAGACGAGGAGTGGGGTGCTATGCAGCCAAATGGGCGAGTTTATGTTGTGATGAAGAAATGCTTGTACTCTGTCGCCGTCACGATCAGAAAACCTGAGAACAGCCAATCCTAACAAAGCAGCCCATCAGCCCAACTTCTCCATCATCTCATCAGTTTGCAGAATGCAAATTATTTCGCTACAGCACTGGCGCCGCGCTGTGCACATGGATACTTGATAGATACCTGTAAGGTACAGACAGGGAATTGAAAATGTATAACTATGTAAAGAAAGTATGTTCCTAAAATTATTACTGGACAGCCAACAATTACAAAAGATATTTCAAAAGACTGAAAACAACTCGACAGGGTCCGTCTGAACTCGAAATGAGGCTACAGCTCATTAGTCGACAGCGGTGGTAAACGAATGTAAGGTTGATTGGCTGGGATGCAGAGTTTATGGTATGACCAAAGCGGTGGTATGTGCGACAAGGAGACGATACAAATGCAGTTGAGACAGTCAGGTCACATCATGACACAGTTGCATCCTTGGGCCGGCGGTGCATAGGGGTCTTCATTCTTGTTCAAAGGTCCCCAGACAGATGGCAACTGGCAGTTGATGATGAGAGGATCAGCACAGGGTTTATTCAATGAATTGCACAGGGCACCGGATCAGAGGTACGTACCAGGGAATCCTTGGTACTCTTACAATAGCGAATTAGACTACAGCGCAAATCAACATGTGCAAAATTATGGAAGGAGATAAAACATACTCCGCGCTGGCTATGCTCACATGTATTCTATCCAGAGCAAGGTCCTCCCGCAGCCGCTGGTTGTGTTCCGTCAACCTGCGCAGCTTGATCTCGGACATGGATTGCTTTCCATTAACTCAGTGGCTTGTAGCATTTCAATTAAAATCGACGCTAACCTTAGGGGGCCTGGTGTTCATGCTGTGCACAAGAAGCAACGACAACCGCGGGCTGATAACTAAAATCTATATTTCTTCTTAGTATTTCATGTACAGACAAGGCCGGAGTATAGAATTCCTTGTACACACCAAAGTAACAGAAAGTCAGAGAAAGGCAATAACGGTCGAATACAACGTGCAAGAACAAATCGGCGGAGTTTGAATTCCTTCTGATCCCAAACGTCATGGGTAGAACGCGCATATCACCCCCTGAACGCCCAAGGCGCCCGTCAGGTGCTCCGTCTACGGGTAAGTAGAGTCCAACAGCGAGGTTATGCCGTTTTACGCGTCGACTCTAGTCCATAAACAACGAAAGACGACGATTGAGTTCCCAAAACGTTACTCGGGTTCTTCCACGCGAACGCACACTAGCAAGCCGTTCAGGAACTCTCGTGGCACGGAAACACGTCCACGGGGATCTTTCCCATCCGACCATCAGTACACTTTTGACCCCGACGACCCTACCTTCTGCAACTCAGATTCCGAAGTACCGCAAAGCGACGATGACGACCAGGGCTCTGAGGATGACGAAAATTCGCTCTTTCATTGGAAGTCGGAAAGTACCTTGTTTTCTGACCTTTTAGACGCGTCGTAAGCACTTTTGGACCTGGAAAGGCACGCATATACTCATTTGGGTAGTGCCAGCGAGCAAGAAGACGATACTCACGATGAAATTGTCAACCTGCTGCAGCCTGCATTTAACGACCGCGGCCGGGATCTCAAGAGGGAGATTGCGGAGACATTCGTGCCGACCGTGAACCGTGTCAAGGATCTATACGGACAAATCGACTCCAAGGTCGATGACAGTTTTGCGAAAGGTATCATTACTTTCAATAACGCCTGCAAAGAACTGGAGATGCTTGCAATGCGGGACGAGGATGACCTCAAGGACGCTCTAACTCAATTTAAGGTCTTCTTTTTTGTCTGAACGTTTCGTTGCAAGATGAATGACAATCTCGGTGGTCATGATAGCAAAAAAACGAAGAGTTACGCTACCAACTCATGGAGGCATACGCGGCTCGTGTCGGACTCTGGGCTGATTTAGAAAAAGCTATTAAGGAAAATGGTGACTCTTTTACAACGCGCGCATTTAAAGACAAATACCACTGACATGATCTACTCTCTCGAACGATAGTGGAGCCGGCGCTCGAGGTGTTACAAAACCTTCCAGCAAGTGTCGAGCGTTTCATTGGGAACTTGGAGAAAGAGGCTAGGACCCTAGAGAAAGAGGATACTAATGCCCTGAGCGCTGTAGAGAAGAAGATACAGAAGTTCCTCGCCAATGCATGAGGCAACAAGCGAAAATCATCGACGGCCGCTATTCTGGGGTTGCTTGACAGATTTAGGCTTGCTTACCTCTCACTTGTATTTTTCACTGTTTACTGTGTGAATGGATCTCCGTTGTTGATGCTGTAGGCAGTTGACTGTTGTCCTACCAGATTCTTTGTGTAATAGGCGATCAGCCTCATCTTGCACCGCTTGCGCCCGACCTCCTCTGAGCAGAGCATCTACAGCTGGCCACTATCTTAGCGCGCACTGACTAGGTTCTCAGGAGACTTGATTTATCTTCATATCAATCATCTGCCACATCTCATCATGTCAAGATAAATCAGTCTTCATAGTTTCCACGGTCCTTTATTATTCATACATCCTCTGCTTGAGAAAAGCACTGTGTTCAATATATGCGAAAATACAAGATAGAAGTTCTGGAACTTGATCATAACTCGAAAAGTCGATGAAGAAGAAAGGCTGCCCTTGGCGTTCAGAAGATGCATGGTATTCCACCAGATGGTTCCTCATGGACGTGAAACGGGAATCCTCTGAAGGAATTATGAAAAGTGAACAAAACGTGCGAGCTGGAACCTGAATTCGCAAGGATCAGATTGAGCGCAGAATCGTGTATATAAGAATTGTAGCTACTCACAAGCTGTACAGTACTGGGTAAACCAAATTTGCTAGTACCGCGCGTATGCAAAGCATCAATCAATCTAATCTGAATCAATGAACCAAGCTGCGGATGATAATCATGATTTCTCCTTGTCTTCCACGATAATCTGGCACTGTCACTTATATTAAGGGCTTCCATTCTCAGTAACAAACATATGCCATATACATGATCCCTGTCCTTTTTGCGTTATCCATATTCTTCAATATCTTCCTATGTCACTTCACCCGAGCACAGCCCCTCCTAACTTTCAACTCGCAAACTATCTTATGGCCTAACTCAAGAAACGATTTGGAACTTACCACTGGCTTTATTAAGGATCCAGAAGATGAGCTCTCCCTTCAGATACCTATAAAGTCTCGTTCGACAAAGGTTTTTCGGCCCCGTTCCCTTGCGGCACTGCATCATGCACGGTTAAGGTCATTGCGTAATCGGGAAAGCGAAACAGTAGAGTGGGAAGAACTAGACGTATCCGGTCCTGATGTGGAGGACAGACACACCCTATCTCAGCTTGCGCGTATGTCTGGAAATGCATACGCGCTTCCTGGTCATAGGAATTGGTACGAGGTGGACGCAGCGTGGAATCAGGTTCGTCACGCCTTCGTTTCGTTTCCAAAGTGTGGAACCAATCACTGACGCGTGAACAGAGCTTCCCTTTCGGTTGGGAAGACGAGTCAGATGGCTTTCGTGGACATGTTTTTATCTCATCCGACAACTCTACTGTCGTTCTGGCAATAAAGGGTACGACGCTTAATGGTCCTACGTCAAAGAAGGACAAGTTTAACGATAATCTGTGAGGGATTACCTACAATTTGAGGAAATCGCTTACCTGTATCCAGACTTTTCTCCTGCTGTTGTGCTAGGGTCGATATTTCGTGGGTTTTCAGAACAGTGTGTGATTGTTATGCCAACAACTGGAGATGCGACGACCTTTGCCTCTCCGATGCACTCGTTCAAGATAGTTTGTTTTATTCTATCGGTGTGGTTAGTTCAATGTATTTTTTATTCTCATTGTCAAAGCTCATTCAATGTCCTGAAGCATCTTGTTGATGATCTTCGTCTCATGTATCCATCATCAAACATCTGGCTGGTAGGGCACTCTCTTGGCGGCGCACTAGCTAGCCTCCTTGGCTCTACCTACGGTTTCCCCGCAGTGGCTTTTGAATCTCCCGGAGAGCGGCTCGCAGCGCATCGTCTCCATCTCCCGCTTCCTCCTTTGCAGGATTCGACAGTACCACCAGTGGCTGTAACACATGTTTACCATACTGGCGATCCTATACCTCAGGGTACATGTACCGGCTTTGGATCCCCATGTGCACAGGCAGGCTTTGCGCTCGAAACGCGCTGCCATCTTGGGAAAAGCATCGTTTTCGACACGGTGGGAAAGTTGGGGTGGAGAGTCGACGTCAGGAGACATATAATCCGCGACGTGATAAGGAAGGTTCTAGAGATCGATGACGTTGAATGGGAGGAGGGAAGAGATGTGCCTTTAGCACGAGCCGAGGAGGACTGCGTGGTGCGCCCTGTTTTTTTTTTATCATAATTTCCTGACTATTGTCTGTCTCATGAAAGGATTGTTACAAGTGGGAGTTTGGGCACTTCAAGGGTGCTCCAGGAGAGGGCACCAAAGGTATTGCATAATGCCGTCTGATACTTCAATATGTGTCATCTAGGTAAATGAAGGGTCCGACTGAATATATTCAGCGCCACATGTCATTCCTTCGATTCATATGTGCATTCGTGATTAGTTATGACTACAGTCAAACCCCTCCTAATCCATACCCCTCAGTTTACACCCAGAACCATGGGTTATGAGAGGTCATGGTCTGTGAGGGAGACATCGAAAAAAATCACAAAATCATCACAAATCATGTATTTTTGGGTTTTATAGGTATTGTACTTGTACTGTGCAAGTATTCTAGTGTTTCAAGAGAAAACGTCAGTGATTTGTGAAGGGACCATTTTTCAAGACTTCTCAAGCCGTATCTGCCTTTTGAATGACACCAAAATGCAATCCAAATCACGGGCAATTGGATCTTCCATGCCATCAATGTAACTTTTAATTAGTGAAGCTGCTTGAAGAATTTTGCACCTTGTAGGTTGAGCCTGAATTGGTGCGTTGTTGCTAATGTCATCATTCCAACCATTGATTGCTGCAGCTTCCCAGGCTTCCTGTGCCTCAAGGACAGCTCTGCAGATCTCTGCATTGGTTGCCTCTTCAATATGGTGAATTTTATCTGCCGGATTAAGAAGGGCATCAATTGACATCCTATTTTGAGGTTTAAGGACACCAGTTGATTGTAATTGATCAAGAACTCTTTCAACTTCTTTTTCTACTTCTGCAATTGGGTCAAGTTGGTTGCTGTCTGCATTGAAAAGAGCTGTGACTGATATGATAGGCTGAGCAGCAGGTTGATTCATATCAGGAAGTATACCAGCTTTATGCCAACAATGTCTAATAGTAGTTGTATCCACCTCATTCCAAGCAGTATCGGCCAGTTGCATTGCTTCCAGTTGATTGATATTATAAATTTCAGAAGGTGTGATGCCAGAATCATATTGATCTATAGCATGTTCAATGTATGAAGTGCGATAGTGTGCCTTGAAACATTGAATGATGCCTTGATCCATAGGTTGGACATGTGCCGTAAGATTAGATTCAAAATTTTTGACATGGATACTTTGAAGGCCTTCTGGAACAATGTGTCCTGAGAAATTATCTTGTAAAAGAAGAATTTTTCAGTTTTGGGCCTGGAGCTTGTGATCCCATTGCAACAGCCAGTTCTGATAGAGGAAAGCCATCATCCAAGCTTTGGTATTATTGTAGTAATCAAATCTAAGCTGAGCACCTGTCTTATTTTGAAATGCGCATGGCTTGTTGGCTTTACCAATGACTGTGGGCCAGAGTTTCTCTGACCCATCTGCATTTGCCGTGAATGCATAGGTTAGACGGATTTTCCTTCCTTTCACACCTGAGTGTTGCTTGTCTGATAAGCCTCAATCTGGCAGCATTCTGTCTGTAAATTAAGAACCAAATCAATGAAAAATTGTCATTGATACATATGCATAAAACAATCCTGTCTCATCCATGTTGAAGATATCCTTCAACTCATAACTGCACTCAAGAATGAGTTCCTGAATCCTCTGCCGTTCAGTTTTCACTACTTCTGCACTTGCAGAGCCAGCTTTGCCATGTCAACAAAATTGTTTCAAGTTTGTGTGAATTTTGAAACATGCCAGCCAACCATTGCTAAGATCCAAGCGCTCATCATCCAGGATGCCTACTAAGTCTGCAAACTGTTTCCATTTTGCACGTAAAACATCACCCATGAGAAGAATCCCTTCTGCCATTGCTTTTGATACCCAGAGTTCCATCATTTTGGTCACTTCTGGATGCTGTGTCTGATCTAGCCTTTTTGCAGAACGATCCACATTTGAGTCAGCCTCTGCCCATCTTTCTTGCCATTTTAATTCTTCCTTAACCCAAGAAGAGATCAAAGGCTGTTTGATAACAAGGTTGGGATAAAGCTGTGCAAAATGTTTTGCTGTTTTTGACTGGTTCTTGCCATTGGCATGATACCAGTCCAAAATCTTGATTTGCTGATTCAGAGTTGCAACTTCCTTTTTTGTAAAGACAGGTGCTTGTGGTTGCACTGTGGTTTTTGCTGCGCTGTCTTTAGGTTTAGATTCGGTTCCTATAAAACACTTTTGTCAACCTGCATAGAGGTGAAAATTAGAACTTGCCATATGTTTATGCTTCTTCACAACAACTTTAAGAAGTTCACCTGCTGCCTCTTTCAATTTCCTGACCAGACTTTGCTGATTATTATCCAATTTTTCAAGTCCCCTCTCA